>CM042808.1:21896946-22164446 GCA_009982885.2 Hyles vespertilio | reverse complement strand
AAATCCTGATCGGTTTTACATAATTTACTAAGAGTCGAATTTGCAAGGTTACTTCCAACATTGGTGAAAAATTGGTTGACTTTATTTAAGGATTCTTTAGGCTCGTTTTCAATGTTTAAAAGCTGTGAGGCTTGTGACCGCTGTGGATTGAGATTTCCTACCTCTTTAATCAAATTCCAAGTTTTTTTCAGGTTACCTTTTGCGTTAGTAAATTCCTTCTTGTAATATTGTTGTTTCAGTGATTTTGCTAGGCCGTTACATATGTTCCTATATTTTTTATATTGCGTGCAGAGTTCAATATCTTTCGGTGATTTTTTGGATTTTTATGTAATAGGTCTCTTTTCCTCAGAGATCTTATTACACCTGGGGTCATCCATGGTTTAAGCGGCTTAAATCTTTTAGGTACAGTAACGGGAGTTCTATTATTATTTATTAAGTATTGTAAGTCATTAATTAGTAGTTCTGTAGCGGAGTCAATATCTGTAGAGAGGTATATAGAGGACCAGTCTTTAGCCTTCATATCGTTTGACATTTTTTCATGATCATAATTAATTTTTACTGAACGATCGCTACGTTTAGGTTTTAGTTTTGAGTTTCTATATACAGTAGGATTGGACAGTGATCGGTAAACTCATCAAAAACAATTGTTTTGATGGATTTGTAGCCTTTAACCATGAAATGATCTAAACAGGTATTTATCCTGGTGGGTAAATTGACACATTGTCTTAGACCATATGAGGCCAGAATATTCAGATACTCTGCCGCCGGACCAAACTGGTTATTCGGCATGACATCAATATTTACATCTCCCGTTAATATAATGTTATGATTTTTAGTTTGAGACAAAATCGTATTTATGGAATTAATATATTTTCTGGGATTACGATTTACTGGTGGTCTATATGTACAGATTATAGTTAGTGTTGTATTAATGTCTATTACCAAAAAATTACCGTCCTCTAACAAGGGCTCAAAAGAATTAGATAATAAGTTACTTTTTACGTAGGCAATGACTCCGTCATTCTGGTTAATTATACGGTTGGTGCGGTACGAAGTATAACCATCTAATGTAGGAGGGGTACTATTCTCATCCAGCCAGCATTCTGTAAGGACAATAATATCCAATACGATCTCAAGTTGGGCTATAAATATAAGAAGGCTATCAAAGTTACAATTAACACTTCTTATGTTTAGTGTTAATATAGATAAAATGTGTTTTTGGTTTGGGCTATAACTAAGTACTTCTTTGCATAGACAAGGGTTTAAACACTTGGTGCATGTAATATCAGATGGTTGATCTATATCATTAACAATTTCATTATTATTAGGGTTAAAATTAATCATAGCGGTTAAATTGGTAGGACGTTAAGTTCCAAGGACTAGAGGTGTTATAGCTCAAATATGGTCTGGGTTCTATATTTGAAATATCAATCGCGGCGGCGTGACGACATAATGTGTTAGTGTAGTGTGAGTTATGTGACGTGTTTATTGTGTACTGATATCTTAAGAAGTTACTAATGTTGTATAATATGTATGTATAGGTGTGTATACATGGTATGTAATGAAAAATTAAAATAGCTAACAATGGAGACTTAAATATAAAAATAAATTTAAACAAAATAAAGCTAGTCAGTCCTGAGCACGTAAAGCATTAATATCAAGTTCTGTTTCAATCTTTATATGTGACGAGCCATCTTCTTTGCGAACAAATACTTTGCCATGGGACGTCCAACAGTATTTATAGCTGTGTGATGATGCGAATTCCCGGGCCAGAAAGAATAATCGTTTCGATCTGGGTGTAAGATTGTCTGATACAAAGACCGGAGCAACTGTACCTTCAATATTTAGGTGTCCTGAATTGAGTTTGTTGGAGCTGTTTTCCTTATTAAACCTTTTAACCGCTGCGAGTAGATTCTCCTTAAGGGGGACACTTGTAAATTCAACTATTATTGGTTTAATGGACGATTTAGCTTAATTCTGAAGGCATCCTTTATGTCTCGCGATTTTATCGGAATATTTGTAATTTTGCCAATTTTTATGACACAGTCAACCAGATCTTGTTTATTTTCCGAGTTCGTTTGTGGAATATTTCGTATTTCTAAGCTTGTTGCGCGGCTCTGTCTTTCGAGTTGGTCAATTTTTTCTTCAAGTTGCTTAATTTGCTTTTATCCTCAGCTCGTTGCTGGTCCAAGTGACACAGTTTTTCGAAAGTCTCGTCGTATTTTGCAGAATAGAAGTCCACAGCTTCTTGGAGTTTTGCGTTTTGCTCCTTAATATGTTTCATTGCGCTTTTGAGCTCTCTAAACATCTTCATAATTTCGAGCTTGAAGTTGTCATTGTCCCTTGTATCCGCCAGGTTGGTTGGTCTTGCTCGGTGAGTAACATAGGATGTGGACGAGTCGTCTTCCGAAGAAGTACTGTTTCTGACTTGTACCACAGGAGATATGTGGACAGTTGACGATTTAGATGGCGTCTTTTCGTCGGGGTCCTTTTAAGCGGCATTGTTCAGGTGCACGTATTAGGAGTACAGAAACGGTGCAGAGGTTCGCTCTAGCGGCAATTTAATACAAACTTACAAATAAGTGCACGCGCTAGAGCCACAATTGTTCTTGTTTCTCAATAGTTTTCGATAAATTGTACCAGGATACAATGACTATTAAGAGACTGGTCGGTGAGTGCACGCACTGTGGCTATTGACAATTCGTACAAGCTTACGTCCAATATAGTTGACTCTTCATTAGAGGGAGACAACATGCACACAAAAGTTTTATCTGTTGCTATCTCTTTCCCACTTACTTGCGTTACAATACGTGATTGGTTTGTTGGTTGATGAGTGATGGATTGTAGGCAGGTGGGCGTCCACGCTCAGTGACAACAGTTGAAACAGTTCCGCAACTTATGCACTCCTAGTAGGTCAAAGCATTAATTTTTAAATTATTAATTTAATATATAATTTAAATACGGACTGACTTTCACAACACGTCTGAACTGCTCAGAGATCCGGGGGAAGGGAATATATTACATTAGATAAAGATAAAGATCTTCTCATTGTATGTCGACAATTTAACATTGATTTCTATTTGAATACAATCAATCGAGATTTGAACCAACATCATAATACGATATAAGCACATACAAAAAAATTAAACCTTGGACAGCTTCAGTTTTTTGACCACTTCACAGTCAACATTACTCAATACGTAATTATAAATAAGTCGTTAAGTTTTTTTAAAAGTATGTTCGAACAATAAGTCCACTACCTATTATGGGTTTCCCTCTTTTCCACACTGACTTACAGGAGCATTGCATTCAGCGAAAGTTCTTTTCACGCATAAACACTGCCTGTTGCCGTCTACAGCTGGACGTAGACCTCCCAAAGTAAGCGCCAACCTTCCTCATCTTTATTTATGGAATAATGATTGCACGGCACCTGATAGTTAGCGCAAATGCTCTGCATGCAGAGTATCGTTTGGCATCAGAAGAAAGTAGTAGTAGTACCTAGTGATCTGTTCTAATAATGTGTAATCCCGGCCTTGAACAGTCGTCATCCATTGCTACCTTTTTTTTTATAGCAGTGAATGGCGATACGAGCTAGCCGTTCGCCTGATGGTAAGCGATACGAACGCTCATAAACAGTAGCAACATTCCACTGCGCTCGCCATCCTGAGACTGATATCATATATCTTAACATCTTATCCTGAGATAAGATGTTAAGTCTCAATATGTCCAGTAGTTACTCTGGCTACAATGTCCTTCAATCCGAAACACAACAGTGCATTTAAGCAGTGTTGTTTCACGGGAGAAATAGACATTGCGGTGGTACCTACCAAGATGGCTTCTCACATATGAGAGACCTACCACCAGTGCCGCTCTTTTCAAGTCGCCGATCGTCATTTCATACATACCTGATAAAAATGTAATTTGATTTTTGATTACAGCAATGCCAAACTGCTCACGAGGCCTACAAGGTTAGATTTGTACTTTAAGCTATAATTTATGAAAGGAGATAAATAATGTCATTTTAAAAGCAATCATGTAGGCACATTGCATATTTTAGAGTAAGCACTGTGTATAGTAAAATGTTACAAAAATACTGCGTTTTTTGTCGAAAATACTCTCAAGTAAATAATATGTATATAATCTATTAGGTATTGCTTTGTAATTCTGGCAGATTGATAGCCAGGTTTCGTTATCTAGTTTTAAAGGCATCTCGTATTGCTCTACCAATTAATAAAAAGTAGATAATGTAATTAAGATAGGTACTAGATTATAATAAACATTTGAAGCCTCCAGGAGTTTTAAAAGTAGTTTTAAAGAGTTCTAAATAACACTGATAACTGTGTTTTTCTACGGGTTGCCAATAGTAATGATGCCCTGTAAATAGTGTTTGTCGCCTTAGTTGGCAATCTCATGAAATGTATTTGTCTCGGAATTTCCCATGCAGTTGAGGTCTATCACGCTATACTAAAACCGATTGTACTAAAATTGCTCCGAAAAAGGGAATGCACGAACCTGCGGTTTCTCATTATAACTGCCCATTGTGGATGAGAATGACAAATGTAGGTGAATGATTGGCACACATATTTATCATTCGGTATGGATTCGACAGCTAGGCCTAAATCTTGTTAATATTATGATATATTTAATGAGCTTTTGACGCCATGTTTTTACAAATTACATTTCTGGACTAGTGTATAAATTAAATTACTTGATTAAATTAAATTGCTTTTATTCTTCTGGCGTTATTCCTGCCGGTGTCAGAGTCCGCCTTCTAATTCTGCTCCGTTTCATCCGATCTTTGGCATCCCTAGTAGTAAAGTCATTGACCCCTCAATTTCTACCTTGAAGACACCTAGCTAGTAGCTAGTGCTTCTTTGGTCTACCCTTCGGTCGAATCTGAGAATGTTGTGGCTCAGGCACATATTGCCGACGTACACCTGTGCTTTTCTTAGAGAATTAATTAATTTTCTTATATTAACTAATAACTCTAGTGACAAAATATATGAAGTAAAATTATTAAACAATCACATTTTTAAGGTATTTCGGAAAGTCAGGAAAGTCCTATATCTTTTTTTACGCTTTGAAGAAACATGTCTACTTAGCCTTTAGCTAAATTTGCGTATAAACTATAAATACTATCGACAAAGTCTAGCAAATCGAGGAAAACCTACTCTTCCTAGGATGCCGTTAAGTCGGCGCGGCGTCACTATTACTGTAAAGTTCCTGCAACAAATAATAACATATGATTAATGTTATTTGCACCATTTCATAACGGACGGTTAGATAGCAACGTGATACGTGCGTAGATTTCTGGGTCTGTCGAAGATCTGACCTTGTGAGAAGGCCGCTTTTTGCTGATCGAGTTACAGCTGTAAAGATTAATTTTGTTGCTTGTTTTTGCTTTCTGCTTCGTCTATGATGGAAATAAGTATTTTTACTGCTTAGCTGAACTTCAGTTTGGTTCGGAAACCTTACCTGAGTCCTTAAAAGACTCGTACCTATAGAGTTGATGAAAAGCCCTAAAAATACGTTTTTTTTTAAACTAAAAGACAGTTTCTTTAAACTTGGTACAATGTTACCTGGAGTTATTTCGAACACGTAGTTTCGATTAAATACGATATGTCAATACCACTTTTTATAAATTAGGATTAGGCTTTAGGCATAGCTAGTGATGAGTAAACGGGCAACGGACTCATCTGGGATCCTCACATTCAGTGGCGTAACAATAGGGTGGCAGAGTGCGCAAAATGCCACGGGCCCCGGGCCTAAGGGGCCCCCGGCCCGGTAGGGCCCTGGTCTGACAGGATCTCAGGCCCGACAGGGCACTGGCTCTATAGGGCCTCGAGTTTAAGCCCAACATGGTGTAAGCACAGAAGAATATAACTTTAATAACGAAATTATTAATATTAAAAAATTGACTACATTTTAAGCATGACAAACATTTCATCATGTATTTGATTTAAATGTTTTGTTTTTGTTTCATTATAGTCTAAACTTAGAAAATGAATATTAAGTTAATATTTTCCAAATAAATCTAAACATGTCTTGTTCTAGATATGATTTTAGTGGTAGCGAAAAACGAAAGAAAAAGAGGGAATGTGTAGCGTTAAATAAAAAGTTATCTAAAATAAGTCAGTACTTTCGGAATGAGCAATTTATCGATGAGTCTGGGA
Source organism: Hyles vespertilio (assembly GCA_009982885.2). Taxonomy (NCBI): domain Eukaryota; kingdom Metazoa; phylum Arthropoda; class Insecta; order Lepidoptera; family Sphingidae; genus Hyles; species Hyles vespertilio. The sequence goes on along the minus strand of CM042808.1, from coordinate 22,158,273 downwards.
ACTGTTTAATCCATTTGGATTAAACTAAAATTCCATAATAGCAAATCCCGACGATAGATAATATTCAGACCCAAAACAACCACAAGTACGAGCAAACATGAAATTGAACCATAGTTAGGAGTGGAATATATTAAATCTCCATATATTGCAAATAAGTGTAATAAAACAAATATGACGAAGTGAAACGAGTTGTGATTAAGAAAGGTTCGCAGTAAACCCAATGGTCCCTTCTTAAGTGACAGTGCCAATAAATAATAAAGTAAATAAATTAAATAATAACAAATAAGCAAACGCACCCACTACGTTTCGCTGACGACATTTAGTACGAGAGATGGCAACCAAAATTTTTGTCTCATAGCAATACGGCCACAACCGCATCAAATTGATGGATTTGATTATTTCGAACTCGAAAATACCAATTTCAGACATTTTTCGCGTAGCGTTTGAACGAACTGAATTTTCAGAAATGTCAACAAATTTTATCGGACTGTATCATAGCAATCTGTCTGATTTTCTGAATGTAGTTATATAATAGCTCTAAGATACCGAAAACATATTTTTCAGACGTCAGCAGTGTAGCGCGAAACCAAAAAATAATTTAGAAAAGTTTAAAATGAGACAAAAAAATATGATGATAGCAATCCGTCTGAAAATGTTCTTTACGGGTAAATTAGGATTAGTTAATAGGAAAAAAAAAATCAGAAGGAAATTTGGATGCATCAAATTTTGAGACCATTCTAAATATGTTAAGGAATTTTACCGATCGGTATCATAGCAATCTGTCTGAAAATTGTTGAACTTGATGAAATGAATTAACCAGATGTAAAAAATATATATCAGAAGAATTCAGTGTAGCACCTTGAAATAAAACTATTATTTACGGATTTTATCGCGGATTTGGTTTAATTTTTACATTTTTTGAGTTTCCGACGTTTCGATTACTTTACAGCTTTCGTGGTCACGGGGCGGACTGAGGTATTAGACGTCCGCTCTGTGACTGTTACAACAGTGTTAAAAATTAAACCAAATCCGCGATAAAATCCGTAAATAATAGTTTTATTTCGATGTGTAACATTCGCGTAAATTTAAGAAACCATTATACAGTGTAGCACCTCCTTTATCAGACAACTGTCGACCGTGTTGAAGCGTGACTGATTGCAAGTCGGGCAATCACCTTGCTTTTGTCTTGACAAATAGAGCGCGGACAAACTATCTATGCTATAAAAACGTCTATTATAATTTATAATTTTGAATTCTTAAAAACTACTCTTCCATCCCCGAAAACTTCGTCAGTGGCAGATAAGCAAACCATGCCTTATCATTGGGAATAGAAGAAAACAAACGTCCGCGAGCCCTCGGACAACTAGCGACACACCCACGTCCGCCTGAGCAACTTATAGTTTGTTGTCACTTTAAGTGAGCGTCATTTCAACGGTTAGGACAGCTGGTGAGTGACTATGTATAGTAAGAGAATGGCAGGAGCATAATATGCAAAAAACCATTCCCACCGTGACAGGAACGTAAGAAGCGCTCAGGCATCGGCCAAGCGATTCCAAAACGTTATTTTCTCTTTGGGAGTACATCATACATGCGACATCTAAAATGTCTGAAAACATTTTTTTTGCAATCCTGCCTTATTTATGAACGGTAGAAAAAAAATTCATTCGGATTGCTACAATACAGGTCGGCTAAAGGATGATGGGCGTTTTGGTACCCATGTCCAATCAAAACGAATTTACCCTCGTTGTATAGCTTTTTTCAAGAGCAGAAGATAATATTATGTCGAAAATCCTGTAAGTATTGTCCGTTTTGAAATATAGTCGTCAGAAGATATTGGATATACATATGTATTAACCGACTGATTCCGTAACTGTGGAATGCGCTGAATAGGGCTATACCGAGGCTGATATCAAGTGCTCATTTAATCGGAAAACTTACTAAGAATGCGTGCATATATAGCTGAATTAATTCGGGAAAATACTACATTATAGGTTAATTGTCAATTAGCTTTTTAACTTTTCTTCTCTTTTTTGTCCATACAAATGCATCCATATGCATATAACTCACTCCGTATTCCCAGAAGGGGTAGGCAGATTCTAGTAGCTATGCTATGCTAGGACGCTACCAGGTTAATCATGTTTCCAGGTTTTGATTCAAGGTTGACCATGAATAAAATTCCATAAAATGAAATGAAATGAAAATAATTTATTGAATTCATTTAAGATGATCTACATCATTTAGATTCAGTCATTTTTTTATCTATCACCTGGTTTGGAAAGCAGTTTTCACTAGAGAAGAACGGGCAGGAAATTCTGCAGTGTTGTTCTTTTACAATTGGTTTAAAACACAACAGTTCATTAATAATTTGTTATAACATTTTAAATACGAGCATGTTTACGTTATATTTAATATAGCTGAGTGAAGCAAAGTCGAACGAACGAAGAATCAGTCATACATGCATTGTTGGTATTTTTGGACTGGACGTACTACAGAACAGTTTAATGCAATTTTAGACCAAAAGACTTCGCTACGAAATGCAAGTTCAGATCCCAGAACCACCTTGGGTATTTTTTTTGACAAGGCTACTTACTAGAAAATGCAATGAAAGACTTGGAGTATTGTTTAATATGTCAGGAACAAAAGTTGGCCCTTGCTCGAGAGTGTCCTAGAACTAACTATATTGTGCCTGACAAGCGTTTCGATCACGTACCTAAAGACAATCTCCTTGATAGAAACCTCAGATTCCTAAAACACTATTCAGAAATGAGGTAAGATGGATGCATTATAGATGTAAAAGAACCATACGCTGCCACTATCACTGATGCCTGATTTTATGAACGATGAGAAAAACCGCTTGCACATATTGCTTCATCCCAATGATGTATTTATTTTAGACCGTGGGCTAAGAGACAGTTTAGGCAATACCAAAGTATTTGGATACGAATACCACGTTTTTCCGACAAAAAACCTGGGACATGCACAATAAAATATAATTCCCGACTGGTTACAATATGCCGATGGATTGTGGAAGTGGTTGACGGCCGAATCAAAAGATATTTAAAGCTAATAAGGCACAATGCCTTATATATTTTAATTAATACAATTAATAATAAGTTTGCAGACTTTCCGATTGCAGCAATAATAATAAATCACTTCCACTATCCAATTGCAGGTGGCCAATACGCAGAAGCTTTTCTACAGAAAATAACTGAAAAAATATAATTCCCAAACTTATTGTACAATTATGTAGAAGAAATGTAATGAAATGTAGTAATATGAAATGTACAAGAATTATGTGCATAGACGCGACTGCCAACATGTTCACGGTGGTCGCGGGTTCGAATCCCAGGGCACAACTTTGACTTTTCGGTGTCATGTGTGTATTAATAGTCAATCACCACGCTCTAAAACGGTGAAATACAACATCGTGAGTAAACCTGCATACTATAGCGATTTATAAAAAAAACTATGGTATGTAAGTCCGCCAACCCGTACTAGACCAGCGTGGTGGACTATACGGCCTAACCACTCTCAATCGTACTGTCGATTGTAGAAGAGGCCCGTTGCCTGCAGGGGGTCGTATATAGGCTGATACAGATGAAGAAGAAAAAAGATGAAATAACAGAAGAGCTGCTTTTCAGAAATTGGAAGCCAATAATATGGCCGATTTTCCACGATTAAGTGAACAAGAGATGTGATATTGCTATCATTGGGGACATACCAGTTAAAACTACCACATAAATAACAGTTTATATCTCATCGAAACTTATAGAGAAGCTGCTATGGAGGACATAACTAACTACAGAATTAAAGATGTGTGACTTTTGCGTGCACGTATACAGTACCGACATGTGAGAGTAATATTATACTTTAACAATACCAGCCCATTAAACGTCCCACTGCAAGGCACGCCTCAGCAATCGAAATACCGATGAAGACGTATCAGGCCATAGTCCACGCTGACCAAGGGCCCTACTATATTCATCCGAACGAACGAACGAACGAAGTTCGAAACTTCGGACAAACGAAGTTTTTTATACGATACGAATGTATCTATTCTGTAAAAGTTCGAATTTGTATAACGTACACCGTAACTATAAGTCTATGGTTACGACCATAAATCAATAACGACCATAAGTTTTATGTAGGTACATTCGTATCGTATAAAAAACTTCGTTTGTCCGAAGTTTCGAACTTCGTTCGTTCGTTCGTTCGTTCGGATGAATATAGTAGGGCCCCAAGTGCGGGTTGGCGAACTTTAACTAAACAAAAATTCAGAATATCTCTATGATATTCAGGTTTCCTTCATGATGTTTCTATCACCGAAAGTGCAGGGTAATTGACTATCCCTCTACACATGGCTTCGAAAAAACAGGAGTGTGCCCTGGGATTATAATAATACCATTGTATTGTATTGTATCAGCCCATATACGTCCCACGGCAGGGCACGGGCCTACTCTACAATCGAAAGTACGATTGAGAATGGTTAGGCCATATAGTCCACCACGCTGGCCTAGTGCGGGTTGGTAATAATAATACCATGCCAAATTGAAAAAAAAAAACAATAAAACTATGTGTACATAATATGATGTAACAAAAAATGTTTAACTATAAAGTACGATTTCTTCGATTGGACAGCGAATCAGGTCTAGCGCCCTTAATATCATTAATCTACACTAAAATACCTTTCTAACGGTGTATCACTCATTCCGATTGGAGCTGGTACCAGGTTCCATACATTTGTGTCCATTGTCCTTTGTTGACATTTTCAAATATTCGCTTCAGCTATATACTACGCGCAAAATGTCTGAAAACCAACTTGTTCGTCATAAAATTATAAAATCTATGTACATTTCCAATATCTGACGTATTGCTATGATACCGACTGCCTTTTTTTTTGGACACAGCAGAAATAGCCTCACATGCGATTGCTACACTTTTGACCGTTACTACCTACCTAGTCGGGTTCAGAATCACATAATCTAACGATTTTATACAGTTTCGACCGTATTGCTATGATACATAGTTTTGGTCGTCATCTCTGGGACTAATTGTCTTGATGGCGGAATCGCTGGAGGAGTTGCAACAGATGCTAGGCGGTCTGGATTCAGCCCCAAAACGAATAGTTCTTAAAATTAACTTCGACAAAACCAAAGTAATGATCCACCACCGCCACCTCGATCCAAGACCTGACGCTTTGTGTGGTAGCTCGAAGTTGTTCCTGAATATACTTAACTGGGGAAGGCAGTTTAACTAGGTAGAAACAATTTTGAGAAAGAGGCTACGAGTCTTCTCGTCACCTAACACCTTTTTCCCAAAAGATTGAAAACGATAGTTTTCAACCAGCGCGACCTACGGTGCTGAGACTTTGCCACTCACTGTACGACTGGTCCACTAGCTTATGGTCGCTCAGCGAGCTATGGAGCGTGCTATGGTCGATGTCTCTTTGGAAGATAAGATCCGTAATAAGTTTATCGGACAGAAAACCAAAGTAATAGACATAGCACACAGGATTAGCAAGCTGAAGTGGCAGTGCGCTGGCCACATCTGTCGAAGAACCGATAACCGTTGGAGTAAACGTGTTCTTGAGTGGAGACCTCGTCTTGGGTAACGTAGTGTAGGACGCCCTCCAGCTAGGTGGAGCGACGATTTGCAAAAGGTCGTTACCACATGCTGGATGCGACAAGCTGACGGACAGGGTGAAATGGCGAAATTTGGAGGAGGCCTATGTCATATGTATGTAATAGGGACAAGCAGAGAACAGCAAAAGGCTGATGATGAATGTTTGAGTTGGGGGTTTTGACGGCTGGAAACAAATTTTAAATGCGATAAAGAGACACGAAATATCGAAAATTCACTTGGATTCGTGTCTTTTATATGAATTATGAACATTGGCGGTTACATTGGACTTTAGTTGAGGAGCAACAATCCATATAAAAAAAAAAACATTTTTTTGACGCCAAAAACTTACAATACTCCACTAAGTTACTAGTAATTTAGCTTTTCGTGGCCATAGAGAAAGCGCAGATAGTAATAAAGCAATTAGGTACTAGGAAAATGTGATACTGATTTAGAGGAATGGTTGAATAAGTCCAAGGGACAGATAAAATACTTAAGTCCAAAAATACAAAAGAGCTAATTGCTGTTTTGGGCCTAAAACTCCATTATATTTGATACAACTCAAGATTTTTCTAAAACAGACCAATTATGTAAACTTTACTGGTACTGCTGTGATAGAAAGAAATGAAAATGGATTTACAAAAGCACTCTTTAATCGTAGAGACTCCTTTTTAGATTTCATGAAGTAATTTATGTTCAAAATCCGATGAGAAATATGAAGCCATGTCATTAAAAGATTCTGTGCTGTACTGTATAAGCCCATATAAGCCCCAGTGCAGGGCACGGGCCTCCTCTACGATCCAAAGAACGATTTAGCGTGGTTAAACCATATAGTCCACCACGCTAGCCTAGTGGGGGTTGCCGGACTTTACATACCATAGAAACTCTTGCAAATCGCTACGGTTTGCAGGTTTCCTTACGATGCTTTCCATCACCGTTATAGTGCGTTGTGATTGACTATCAATATACACTTGACTCCGAAAAGTCAGAGGCGTGCCTTGGGATTCAAACTCCCGAGCACCATGAACATGTTGGCTGCTGCGTCTGGACAATTTACCACCAGGCACCTTAAAAAATAATCATAAAAACGGAACTACAGAGTTTTTTTTTTTATATTTAAGACGGGCCCCATTTGATGAATTTTGCCACGGGCCCCCGATGGGGTATTTACGCCACTGCTCACATTGTCTATAAGAATCCATTAACACGAAGACAGTTTCTCGCAACAGTATGCGAAAAATCGCACAAGATTTTTTACTAGTAGTTCAAAAGTTACAGACGAAGTTGAAGCAGTTATATATATGGATAATAAGATTGATGGCGCAGAAAAATGATAGTATTCTGCTACGTCGAACTAGTATTGGGGTTGTCGACCCTGATAACATGGTTAGAATGTTCACAGTAATTATATTGGCCAGTTATATCTTAAACAACTTCATTAAAAATGAGAAGGTTTAAAAGTGCACTGATTGCAAAATTAATTAAATGCCAGTCAATCATTAAAGTGCGTGGTGGCCTGTTGGTAAACGGACTAGACGCGACTGCCAACATGTTCACGGTGGTCGCGGGTTCGAATCCCAGGGCACACCTCTGACTTTTCGGAATCATGTGTGTATTGATAGTCAATCACCACGCACTAAAACGGTGAAGGAAAACATTGTGAGGAAACCTGCATACCATAGCGATTTATAAAGATTTCTATGGTATGTAAGTCCGCCAACCCGCACTAGGCCAGCGTGGTGGACTATATGGCCTAACCACTCTCAATCGTACTCTCGATTGTAGAGGAGGCCCGTGCCCTGCAGTGGGACGTATATGGACTGATACAGAAATCATTTTAATAATTAATTATCAAAGAACTACGATTTAAATAAAAGTGTGATATATTTATTCTTAAACAGTAATCTATATTTATGATATAAACCTAAAGGGCGTTTGAACGCGCTAATTTCATGACCTACTGGTTCGAATAGAAAAAAATATTCTGGTGTTGGACAGCCAAATTATCGAAGAAGGTTATGTAAACTCAAGTTATTATCAATAAGAGTAGAGCATTCGGGAAGAACGTTGCAGAAACGGTTACTCCGTCTTAAATTTAATCTGCACTCGGACGACGTCGGGCTGGGCTGCTAATAAACAGAACTTTAGAAGCCTAATAGCTAATAACTAGGTAATATGACACGAAGAGGAAAATCTTTAGTTATTTTCTATTTCCGCTTCATAGAATGACAAACATTTCTTGAAGAAAGCCTTGGGGGTTCCTCTATGATCGGATACGAACTTCGAATGTTCGGACATTGTACGTAAATCTTCACTAATATCAAATATGCCTAGATACTAACACTACTTCTAACTTACAGAAACATGCGACAAGCTAGCGATGAAAAACACTCGCAGTTTCCTTTATTTGCGTCACGGATGCGTATATCGTAATTACGTGTAATTCTCTGGCAATTCGCGAGTTAACCATGTCGTGTCACGGTATACGATAATTTGACGTCGAGGTGCAGTGAGGCGGAACTATATACGTACTTTTGTATTACTCCTTATTGTATTACTACATACATACATTCATACATGAACTCACGCCTTTACCCAGACGGAGCAGGCAGAGGTGCTCTCAAAATAAATTTTGCCTTATGTATTCCATACCACGGGTGATGGGGCCGAGCCTATCGCCATATTGGGCATAAATTCCGGACTCCGGCTAGAATAAGAAAAAATCTACATTACTTTGCCTAACGCGGAATTCGAACCCGAGACCACAGCGTTGTTACCTACCGTAGTACAACTACGCCACCGCAGGGGCGTGCACTCCTTGTAGGCAGAAATGCAGTGCTTTACTTGCCATTAACAGATTTTTTATTATAACGTTCGTACGTTTTAGATGACTTTAATTTATAGTAAATAAATGAATAAACAAAATATAATAACTTAAAAACGCCTAATATTTTATAAATAGCACCTATTTGCAATCACGCATACATTATGTTTGCCATACGAAAAGCAAGCGGCGCTGCAAAGCAAAATAATGTACCTAATCAACCAAGTCATGCCGCCGCGTCCCGCATTACATTTGTTTGCATGTGTGTAGTAATATTGGTGTCCATGCACAGTCGCAAACGCACACACCTATGAATATTGAAAGCCGCGACTCCTGCAGGCAGGCCTCGGAAGTTCGGCAGTTGTCGGGAGTAATCGTAAATGTTCGTTGCCTATAATCCGAGTAAAATTAATAGGCAGGAATCTAATAAATCACCTATGTATATTATGCATTTTTGGTTAGTAAGGTTTTATTTGTTTAAATAGAAATGCTTTGCGTTTCGCGGGGCCATTTTGCTTTTTTATGTGTTTTTGTGGTTTTTGAGTTGTTTACTATTTTATACTTTTTATACTTATATTTTATATTTGTAAAAATTACTATTTTATATTTATTACTTGTATTTATTACTATTTTATACATATATTTTATATTTGTAAAAAAATAGATTTCTTAAAAGATTTTCATTTTAACATTTGAAAGTGTGTACATTTAACAGTTTATTACTAAGTTCCGATATTCATTGTAGTCATTTGTGTTTGTTAATTTTTTTGAAATGTTATTTGATTGTGAGGTTTGTATTAAAAATGTATGTTTATCAAATGAATGAATGAGGTGGCCGAAATCTTGCATTTATTTACATCGGGATAGGTATAGTAATCTCAACTAACCGGAACCTTGAATATGTGAAAATTGAAAGCTGACTAGGTGAGTTTTTTTTATTTTACTTATTAGAATTTCTTCCGCCGCGAAGATCGATCGCTGTTTTGTCTGCGTTGCCGTAGAAGATGGAGATGAATAGTAGTACATCTAAGACTTGTTACGTTGGCATGGTTTCCGACTTAGAGATCCGTCGCGTGGCTGTGGCTATGCTAAAAAACTATAAAAGAAAAAGTTTTTGTGACCGAGTACTCCGCCGCATACCCAGTGTCATAATCCTGTGCACGCCGCTGCGCCACCGAGACAGTCTTCTCTCCAGTCTTTGTATGACTACTGTTTATTTATTATTTTTTGTATATTGCCTGCATTTCATGAGGTATATTTATACCGTAATTTATTTTAAATTTGAAGAGCAAAATGTTTATATACCGGGTATCTCAAGACTGCTACCGAAAACGAAGCCGGGTGGTAGTTTTAGTGGCTACAAACACAATGCAACTAAAATTTTCGCATAGAAACGCGACAATTATTTTATTGATTTTTTAAATATCGTCATTTTTGGGTGGTAAATCCATAGTTTTTGCTAAAATAATTATTTAAACTCTCTTATATCTTAGAGTATTTATAAATTAAAGGGTATACACTATTATTTTAGGAAAAAAATATTTACCACCAAAATATGGCAATAGGAAAAAAAATTCAAAAAAAAAATTGTCGCTTATTTTTGCAACTTTTTCTGTTGCATTGTGTCTGAAGTCGCTTAAACTACCACCCGGCTTCGTTTTCGGTAGCAGTCTTGATATACCCTGTATAGCGCTTTTATTACTAGGATCTCTTCCTTGTAATGCTCACTCCAAAGTATTGCTTTGAATTTACACCAGTTTAAAACTATTTAGTATTTAGATAATATCCATTTAACCAGTTGTTCGGCTTCCTCGGTTGTAAAACCATAGACTCTTATATCATTATATACTTATAGTCGTTATTTATTAGTTGTAGTCCCTATAACAAGTACATCGAGTCTTATTCTTTGGATATACTCAGAACTGGGTCGCGTCGCGTATTTTCCAGTGGAAATGTAAGCCCACTGAGTTTGTTTCGTCGGATCTTCTCAGGAAAGGCCGCGATGGACGCGGTGGTAACAATAAACCGCATACTCATAGTCCACTAATAAAGTAAATTAAATTTGATTAACGTAAATCATGTATTTCTTTAAAAAACGAATAACCATAAAGTAGTATTTAATACTTTTGTTATTATTCGAAGCTGTGAGAGTGTGCCTAGTCTGTGATGCGATGTCGCGATGACGTCACTCAATATGAACTGTGTACGGGTGTTTATTTTAATTGCTCTGGCGTCTTATAAATTGTAGTGTTAGTTTAAATAAAATACAAATAAGTAAATAGTTTGAATAAAATACAAATAAATACAAATAAATAAATAAAATTAATTAATAAATTAAAGTAAAAATTTTATATAAATAAATAAAAATTGAAAATATTTGTATGTAGAGGTTAAGTGCTATATGTATTGACTTGTCATAACAGCTCTATAATTGCCTACATGACAAGTAAATACATTTCATTTCATCCATTTTTACATGAAGACTGTTCTTTTAGGACTAACCTTGAATCTTTGGCCCCGATATGTTATACATGCTCTTATACAACATAAAGTAAATATTTAATACATATTACGTTGTGTGTATGACATGACGTGTACATATAAAATTAACACGTCTATGTTGATAGTAGACAGGGCTACGAATTCCAATACAGTGTAACAAGACTTGTAGCTAAGCGCAATGTAAATAAATCTTGAAGCTAGCTAAATATTACAGAAAACGTTGCAATTTGTAAGTGTTTATACTATAAGCTTTAGTGTTATTTAAGATTGTTTCAGAGCGGTTTTCAAACGTGACTACTCTCGTGGTTCTTAAATAATATACAGTGTTCGCAGTTCGAGGTAATTTTATAGAAATCGGGATTATTTTACGGAATAAAAATAACTTTCCTTCAATTTTGCTTCCGTATGTCTTTTAATGAATACTTAGTAGATTATATCTTACATTAATCTATTTTTTAAGCTAAAGAGATAAGCCCTAATCTTCACCTTAAATAAGGGGTATATCAAGAGTGCTACCAAAAACGAAGCCGGGTGGTAATTTTAGTAACTACTAACACAATGTAACTAAAAAATTTGCAAAGAAATGTGTCAATTTTATAAAATATTTTTTTAAATATCGTCGAGTTTGCGCGGTAAATCCATAGTTTTGACTAAAATAATAATTCAAACCCTTTCGTACCATAGTACCTTTAAAAATCAATAGGTGTACCTACTATTTAAGAAAAAAACTATGTATTTACCACTATAATAAGACGATAGAAAAAAAATAATTTACTGGTGGTAGGTCTCTCATATGTGAGAGGCTGCCTGGGTGGGTACCACCGCAATGTCTACAGGGTATATCAAGACTGCTACCGAAAACGAAGCCGGGTGGTAGTTTAAGCGACTTCAGACACAATGCAACAGAAAAAGTTGCAAAAAAAAGCGACAATTTTTTTTTGTTATTTTTTTCCTATGGCCATATTTGGGTGGTAAATACATTTTTTTCCTAAAATAATAGTATATACCCTTTTATTTATAAATACTCTAAGGTATAAAAGAGTTTAAATTATTATTTTAGCAAAAACTATGGATTTACCACCCAAAAATGACGATATTTAAAAAATCATAAAAAAAAATTGTCGCGTTTCTAGGTGAAATTTTTAATTGCATTGTGTTTGTAGCCACTAAAACTACCACCCGGCTTCATTTTCGGTAGCAGTCTTGAGATACCCGGTATTTCTCCCGTCAAATAGCAGTTTAAATGCACTGTTGTGTTTCAGATTGAAGGAAATTGTAGCCAGAGTAATTACTGGACATATTGAGACCTAACATCTTATGTCGCAGGATGGCGGGCGCAGTGGAATGCCAAGCATTGCTTTGTAATTCAAGGTGTTGTTTGGTTTTGCTACTGTTCATGAGCGGTCGTATCGCTTACCATCAGGCGAACGGCATGCTCGTCTCGCCATTCACTGCAATAAAAAAAAAAAAAAAAAAAAAAAAAACAAAAAAAATCGTCACAACTTATTGCACAAAATTTAGTTGCATTGTGTCTGAAGTCACTAAAACTACCACCCAGCTTCGTTTTCGGTAGCAGTCTTAATACACCCTGTATGTTCTTACCTTAAAGACATATGTATACTCAACTGACTCTGAAAACCTTAACTTAATAAAATATGTTTCTCATTAATTGAGCACCTAAGCATATTACCAGAGTTGCTAAAAAAATAATTTGTATAAAACCATGAAAAACTCATGCGTAGATTTGTTTACTAGAATCAATCGAGTATGCAGTCACCGTATAACTTTTATGTATATTTTATTTCAATAACATTCGAAGTCAAGTCATATGAAAATCAATACCCTTGGCTAAATACCTAATTAGGCAATTTTGATCTTTAAGTCTATGCGTAGTACCAAATAAAATTATCTTCAGGAACAATCCACGTTGAATACAATATGCTAATAAACGGATAATTATAGTATGTGGATAATTACTAGACATCCGTCTATTGCACGTCGGTTACCACACCATCGCACCTGACTCGCATTCTGTTCACGCACAAACCGATACTGTAATGTATCCGAGATCCTTTCATTTTTCATTTCGAAGGTCGGTGGACGAAAGGTATTTATATATAATTGAGCCTTTGAAATTCGTAGGATATTAGATATAGTAACTATCGAAATAAAAAAAACAGATGTATTTTATTAACATAATGCGTCTATTCGAATGTTAAACAAATGTTTTGCCGGTGGACATAGTGTCCAAATGTCACACTGACCCTTGAAAATCAATGCTAATGTACAGCTGCATTGTATTGCTATTGTAGCATATAGCTGTACGCATTGTGTTTGCAGTCACTAAAACTACCACCCGGTTTCGTTTTCAGTCACAGTCTTGATATGTCCTGTATAAGACTACATAAAAAATAAAGTAAAACATACATACATAAACTCACGCCTATATCCCAGAAGGGGTAGGCAGAGGTGCCAGGACACCCACATTTCGCCTTGTATGTTCCGTCCCACAAGTAAAAGTAAAGTAAAACATATGACACATAATTCGAATAGAAATAAATCTACCATTATGAACTATAGATTTGTCTATGCAAATCCATTAGTAATCGGTAATTGTAATAAAACCATACGCAAAGGTGAATTACCAGAACTCAACTCAGTGGCGTAACTACCCCATCGGGGGCCCGTGGCAAAGTTCATCATATGGGGCCCTTCGTATATGTAAAAAAAACTTAACATAGTAATTTCGTTTTTATGAATCTTTTTATTAGGTGGCCTATTTGTAAACGGACCCCTCAACATGCTCATGCTCGTCTCGGGGTCGAATCCTAAGGCACACCTTTGATTTTTCGAAATCATGCATGTATTGAAATTCAACCACCATGTACTATAACCGTGAAGGAAAACATCATGAGGAAACCTGCATACCATAGCAATTTGTAAGAATTTCTGTGGTACGTTAAGTCCACCAGTCCGCACTAGGTCAGCGTGGTGGATTATATGGCCCGTGCCCGGTAGCAGGGTTAATATGAGCTGATACAGTATTTTTTTTTAATGATGGCATCATATTTTTCATCGGATTTTGAACATAAACCATTTCATGAAATTTCTTCGCAGTTGTACCAAATCTAAGTTGCTCGTAACGTCTGCATCACATCGAGCAGGTAATTAGCGGATCCATCCCAGATGTGCGAGCAGTATTCCATATCCGACTGGACCTGCGCTTTAAACAAACAATATAGTTGACCGGGCGTGAAAAACCGACTCACCCTGTTCTGGAATCCAACCCGGCGTGATGTGGCAAATATTATACCCTTGATGTGAATCCTTGGATTGAGAGCACAGCGTACATCCACACCAAGGCTACTCAGGTCTTTCCCCATTGAGAGGGGAGCACCCTAAAGTAAGGGGACGGGAGAGAACGGTGATTTTTTGCACGTGAACGCACACACCTGGGTTTTCTTTGATTTTTCTTTTCAATGTAGAAATGAGATTCTAGGTCCGGTTAAGCTTAGGTTTTTGGACGGATACGGTCATTACAGATCTTGTCTTTCGAAGAGACACCGAGCATAGCATGCTCCACACGGCCGTAGCTAGGGGGGGGGGGGGGGCATTTTAGGGCCCATAATGCCCTACCTTGAAATCCCAATGCCCTACCTTAAAAATACCAAAACTAAGACAAATTATTATAATTGAATTGTTTGTTTATCGTTTGAGATAAAAAAAAATGTGTAGACCATCACATCACTGACCTAGAGAGACCTAGAGAGTAGAGAGAGGTCAGTGATATATATGGTGATTGATTTAGGAGCCCGTGCTTCTGTATCTGTATCAGCCCATATACGTCCCACTGCAGGGCACGGGCCTACTCTACAATCGAGAGTACGATTGAGAGTGGTTAGGCCATATAGTCCGCCACGCTCGCCTAATGCGGGTTGGCGGACTTACATACCATACAAATTCTTATAAATCGCTACGGTATGCAGGTTTCCTCACGATGTTTTCCTTCACCGTTTTAGTGCGTGGTGATTGACTATCAATACACATATGACTCCGAAAAGTCAGAGGTGTGCCCTGAGTTTCGAACCCGCGACCACCGTGAACATGTTGGCAGCCGCGTCTAGTCCGTTTGCCAACAGGCCACCACGCACTTGGTGCTTGCTTGGCCCGTGCTTCGGAGCAGATCAATTATGATAAAAATTTACTTCCGCCCTACCTGTAACCAATGCTGCCCTACCTCAAATTCGACTCTAGCCACAGCCCTGATGCTTCATAGCTCGCTGAGCAACATTGAGCAGGTTGACCAGTCTTACTGTGTGTCCAAGTCTCAGCACCGTAGCTAAGACGTACTGGTTGAAAACTTTCATTTTCTAGCTTTGTGGTAAAGGAGACTCGACGTAGTTTACCAAATGCTGGAACCTCCTCGTAGCTTCCTTCTCAAAGTTGGTTCTATCTTGTCAAAGGGTTGACCCCAGGTAGGCATATTCGGAAACAACTTTCAGCTGGTGTCTACATTCAGCGACAGGTCGAATCAAGGTGGTGGTTGATCATTACTTTGGTTTTATCGACGTTAATTTTATGATCTATTTGCTGTGAGGCTGAAGCCAGGCCGTGCAGCAATTGTTGAAATGACTGTCGACTTCTACGTTCGTTTATTTATTATGTCGTTATTGACGTTCCATTATTCTATGCTTTTTCTCCTGTCGGGCTTGAGCCCGAGGCCCTATCGATCTGGGCCTGAGACCCTGTCGGACCAGGGTCCTGCCGGCCCGGGGGCCCCTAAGGCCGGGGGCCCGTGGCATTTTGCGCACTCTGCCACCCTATTGTTACGCCACTGACTCAACTATAATTTATTGGTTCCCAAAACACTACTTACGAATGCAAAATTAAACACCAATAATTGCTCGTTTTGGCCAATATTTTAATGCGGAATAATTTGTTACAAACGTGAACATAAGTATGCTAGGTAGTATGCTAAGTCGAGTTAGTTACGTAAATAGTTTGTTACTAAACGTCCCTATTTAGTTACGTAAAATATCGTAATAGTATATCCTGCTTCGATAACAAGCTAGTTTCTACAAATACTTTAGATTAACTCAATAATACTTTTGAAACATGATGACTACTAAAATTGAGATTAAGGAAGAAAAAATCCATATCATTTCACTGAACTAAATTATTAGGTGATTAAAGTTTATGGTTGTATGAAAATAAAATAAATAAAATTTTCACAGAACAGTCACATACATACTTGTAGTTTTGACCCCACATTAAGATCAATTAGGTCCCGTGTCGTGGGTATCAGAAACTACGAGAGACTTTTCAGTCTCACATACACCCAGACCTGAAACAAATATTGTGAGCCTCTTAACCATTTGTCTTGGTTTGGGAATCGAACCCGCGGGCTCTCGTTTCACTGTTGGCTTCTATGCAACTGCGCCACGGAAGTTTTCAATAAATCCTATCTAAATGTTATTCATTGTAAGAGAGCAGTGTTTTCAAGTAGTGTGTGTGTCTATATTATTACACAGAGTTCGTATCATTTTCAACAAAATTTCACCGTTGTGTCCTATAGCAAGTATAGGTTTTAAATTCTGGTATAGAAATACTAATAGATGATAGAACATACCTCAATAGCATGACAACTATCCCAAAAGTCTTTAAATATAAAGCATTTAACGTAGGAAAAGAGATTGTAAAATAAAAATAATATTTCACGTACACTATTAATACCAAGGTAACAAAAATAAAATTAGTAACAATTAATTTAATTACCTAATGTTTAAGAAGACTTGTGATTTTTTCGTTAACAAAATAGCTCATGCTTAAAAGAAACATATATTAATTCAGATATCTCAAAGTATATTAGATATATTGAATATATTTTATTTCATCTACCAATATCAATTAAATCAAAACAATTTTCAAAATGCATTCCATTTCTTCCATACCTTTCGATTACACAGGTGCAGCTTTAAATTAATCGAAGCACAAAATCTATTACTGCCAGTAACTAATACTAAATGTTGTGGAAAATCAAGGTGAACGGCTGGTCGCCGGCGCTCCACAAGAGCCGAATGAAAATGGCGCCGCATTTGATATCCGACCGCGTAACGAAACGTACTTCGCGCCACTTTGAAAAAAGAACATCGAGCACTGAAGGAAGGTTTCACTGCCCTTTAGAAATTGTACATGAAAAAACAATAGTGTGATTTCTTTTTTTAAATAAAATGACAATCTACAGTAAAATAGTTCAAATTATATTAGTTAGTGTGTGATGAGTTTTGGAAAATATTTCGATTTTGAAGGTAAGTGGATCGCTTTGTAAAATACTGTAAGATATATCCTCATATGTATGAATTATTATTTGTTCTAATTAAATTAATACCTCTATTGATTACACTTAGAGTATTTATATATAGAGGGAGCGCTGTCGTACATTCGCGTCTTGAAAAACGTAGATATTTTCTTGGTCGTAATGTTGGTAGCGCCGCTACATTAGTGAAAATTTAATTAATTATTTAGTTATACCGGGTATCTCAAGACTGCTACCGAAAACGAAGCCGGGTGGTAGTTTTAGTGGCTACAAACACAATGCAACTAAAAATTTCGCAAAGAAACGCGACAATTATTTTTTATGATTTTTTAAATATCGTCATTTTTGGGTGGTAAATCCATAGTTTTTGCTAAAATAATAATTTAAACTCTTTTATACCTTAGATTATTTATAAATAAAAGGGTATACACTATTATTTTAGGAAAAAATGTATTTACCACCCAAATATGGTCCAAGGAAAAAAAAAACCAAAAAAAAATTGTCGCTTTTTTTTGCAACTTTTTCTGTTGCATTGTGTCTGAAGTCGCTTAAACTACCACCCGGCTTCGTTTTCGGTAGCAGTCTTGAGATACCCTGTATATTGCTATTAATCTCTTTGATAAACAAAATTATATTTAGCTATTATCCTTTTAAAACGAGTTTGAGTGAAATTAAATAGACCTAAATTACTTATTTAGTTTTTTTTTTTCATATAATGTATGTATGTTGCACAACCTGTTCAAATATTAGCCAATAGGAGGGCAGAAAAAGGTGGCCCAGCACCACCATTTTTATCTACGTTTTTGAAGTACCAGCGCTTCCTCTATATACATATATATACTCTAAGTGATTACACTAAAAATAAATAACATTGTGGATTTATATGCCATTAAAAATATTTGCAGATTTTTTAAATAACTAGTATTTACTCTTGTCATAACTATGTTGCATTTTTATTAGGTGAGGTATAGCTTCCTCATAGTTGATTACTTTTATATTAATGTTTCTTTAATTTTTATACGAATGAAACACATAAGCACATATTTACTGAATTGCATTATTACGCTAAATAATGAGGTTAAATAGTTTATTATATTTCTTACTACCATTATTGCGGTTACAAAGCAATTTAGTGAAACGTTAAAATATAATTCAGTCTCATATTTATAATTATTGCATTCTATAGTTTGTTATTTATACTGAAATTTTGATTTTAATTAACCCAAAGGGAAATAAGTAATACACATTCTTGACTCGTAATAAATTAAGAAACAAATACTCGAACGAATGTGGGGTGCGGCATTGAGAAAACTTCATTGACTCTCATACCTACTCTCTCTTGTTTAACTGTGTCTTTATTTTGTGGTAAAATAAGTCTACAAGTAGTGTGTTAATACGAAGGTGTGATCTGACAAAGGAACATTTGCTTTTGGTTACAATAATAACCCTTGTCATGCTATCGTCCACTTCGAAATTCCAGTCTTGATTTCTGCGAAAATAAAGTGACGAAGAGTACTAAATGCCTACTATATTTCTCCTTCAACACCATGTTTTTATCTTAGATTAACGCAATTACAGTAATGAATTGTTATTAACTGAGCAACATTGCCGAGAACAATACGAAGCTCGGCAATTAAATAAATAAGTGACGTCTAGAAAATCAACGTAATTTCTTAGTACTTGCAAATGGCAGTTGATGCTCGGACGTGCAAAGTAAAAAATACGTGCTAATTTATTGGGTATATCCCATTTATTCCACAGTTTTTTGGTATAATATTTTTTGCCATTATTTTTAATATATCACATTCGAGTAGCTACTTCGTACTATTGCGAATCACTGGACTTAATTAGAGATTATGATCCGTTATTATCTAAAGAAATATCTAAATACAACTCACAATCACAGGTCATAGTCACACACACACACACACACACACTTATAAGCTAGTTTTTTTGTCGTGCGCATCAAAGCCTACGAGATATTGTGCAGCCTCAAGGCCAGAAACAAACACAACAAACAAAGCCCAGAAACAACACAACTCCCTCACACATTTGCGTCGGTGAGAAAGCCCAACACGGTGCATTATATTTCATTTAAAATGTAAAATACTTTTGACGCTGAAAGTTTACAAAGAAGTACCTATACATTCAAATACTTATTGACCTCTACGTACATTTTACACACTGAAAGTACATACATATGAAATAAAAAGAAAATAATTTATTGAATCCATTCAAATGTTCTACATTATTTAGATTCAGTATTTTTTTTTAATGAAATGAAATGAAAATATTTATTGAATCCATTAAATGTCACTTTTTTTCCACTACCACCCTTTTCTCAAAGCTGTTTTCACTTAAGAGCGTTTATACCCTGCACGCGCTTTTTGGCTTAAAAACAGGACTTTTCAAATGAGTTAATAGCCACCAATAAACAATTTAAAGGAATAATAATTATTACTAATTTTAGAAAAGGTTGTCATCTAGGGATTTTGGTGGAAAACATTATAGATTGATGGATAATTTGTGAGTACTATACGGATTACTGAACACAAGTTTCGTTATTTAGGCTTTAAATGGCAATTTAGAAGCTTAAGATATCCGAAACCACTAAATATAAGATGAAAATAAAAATATTATCAGAGTAATAAGACCCTTATGGAGGGATTTTGCTGAAAAAAATAATATTTTTGTGTTTAGTTCCTAAAAAATAAAAATTTAAACAATGCGAAATTATTCAGAAACTCTCGTCAAGAACATTTTTTTTTTCACCAACTTATCGTACATAATTTTTTATAGCAATTGCATACTACAATAGAAGAACATCTTATCAATAAATTACCATTTTTATATTTCAACAAAATTAGTTTTCATGTTTTCTACAAATATTTTAAAAACCACTATAAAACACGCTGTCCGACGTGGATCAAATCAGACCGCCGCAAGGCCTTCTAGAGGGAGGACGTATCGCTCGTCGCTCCGGCCTGGCTGCAGTCGATTATGCCGCGCGTAGTAAAAATATCCACGCGCGGAATGCGATTACCACATCTTAGTACTTTGGTAGTAAAATATTTAATTATTTTTATTACCTACAATGATTTTGTAGTGAGTATAAATTATGTTTCAGGTAATATAATGGGATGTAATTCCGAGGCTAAATTATGTTATACTATTGTAATATAAAATTAAATATATTTCGTAATTGTAAGGGGTTGTAAGGCCCCTAACACTATTTATGTGTTCGAACACGAAATGATTAATAAAACGTCCGTAGTGTATACTGATTGAACACTGATTTGAATGCAACTTAACAATGTAATAATAACGAAAATATGATTAGTATCCAAAATTTGTATTATTCTTTGCTTGCACAGTAATATTTGTCTACTTATAATGCAAATAAAATATTTTTATGATATTATATTACAGTTACATTTCAATTGAATATTTGAAGCGCACGGATCAAAGTTGTTTGAGCCGATTGTATAGCGAGCCGACGCGGCAGCTCTACGCACACAGCTTTGGTCGCTTATGTGTGCGTGAAATTAACGAAGAAATACCTATAGTTGACTTTGCGCGCAAGGTGTATACGCTCTTAAGAAGAACGGGCAAGAAACTCTAGTGTTGCTTTTTTTCTCACATAGATACATAAACTCACGCCTTTTATCCCAGAAGGGGTAGGCAAAGGTGCCAGGACACCCACATTTCGCCTTGTATGTTCCGTCCCATGATGCGAGCTTATCGCCATATCGGGCATAAATTCCTGACTCCGGGCTGATAATGAATAGAACAAACCAATATCACTTTGCCCGACCCGGTATTCGAACCCAAGATCATGCTTTTTAACCGTAACATAATACAACTACGCCACCTAGGCATTCTGAGAATATGAATTACAATAATACGGATGGACACCTTAATTCGTTTTTAATTACAGAACCCAGAGCATGTGGTGACGTGGTAACCATAGACATTATAACAAAAAAATAGTAATGACTTTGGCCTCTGCTGTACATTTCAATAACACAGGAACATACGTGTTAATTTAAGAAAAAATACAGACGTAACAATGACGGAACAAATAAGATTCTTAGAATAGTTCCCGCCAAAAAAAAGCAAGGTTATGTTCATGTCTTATTCATGTTAACCTTTACAAAGTTCATTTCGAATAAAAACTTAATTTAGAATGACTGAAGTGTTAAACTTAGCACTAGTTTTTTTGTATACGTGTACTGTGTAAATAAATAATGATTTATTAATATATACATTTATCGCTAAAGATGCGAATTTAATTAATTGATTTGCGGAAATGTTTTAAGTTTTGATGTAATTGTTATCCTTGTCGATGTTTTTGAAATGTTTGTCTATTCGTTAATCGAATTCAGATATATGTATAATTTCTGTGATATAAAAGGATTTCTATAGACTTTTTTGTTTGATTGCAATTATGACATAATTATATATCTTTACTTATTTTGCCTTAATTGACACTACTAGCCAACGCCGATTTTTTATATCCTTGGGGAAAATCCTCTTGAATGCTCGCTGGATGTGAATTGCGAATACTTTCTTATCATGACAGCTTAATAATGGATACGCAACAAGACCAATTAGGACCACCATCCAAATAAATTCAGAAGACTAATTGTTTTGGCATCTGGATCTTCAACAGATTTCCAACAACTGTCTATAGAAATTGAAACAAACCCTAACGAATGGTAAAGTTGATAACAACATAATTAACTTATTTTACTTTTTAGACATTTGTAAAGATAATAAATTTGACTGTGGCTTCACGGTTACTCAATTTATGAGTATGGTTCCCACGTTAAATTAAATGTACATAATATGGTAATTAACTTATTTAACTGTATTTTTTACGTAGATTAAGATCTTATAGTAGAGTATCTTCTGTACAGCAACGCAAAAACATGTTTAACAAAGTATTAATGACTTAACTGCAATATGAAACGGTGAATATTTATTTTCTTATATATATACATAAACTCACGTTTTATTACCAGAAGAGTAGGCAGAGATGCTACCGGGACACCCACATTGCCCTTGTATGTTTGGTCCCATGATGTGATAAGAGGCGACCCTATCGCCATATCGGGAATAGTAGTAGTATCTGCCTGCCCCCATGGGATACAGGCGTGACGATTATGTATTTATGTATGTACGTATCATACCTATGTTGCAAGGTTCTTGCGTTTCGGATTATACATCGTCTCTAAACCAGCCCGTCATAATTGTTTTAATAAATCTAGTTAACTAACTTTGCTATTAAAATCAGTCGATAATAACTTTGCCGGACAAGTATATCTTATAACTAGCGGTCGGGCCCGGCTCCGCCCGGGTGCATACACGTTTTAAAATGGCGGTCAAAATATTTAATTCTGACTATCAGTTTAGAATATCGACCATTCGGACCACGAAAAACAAACAAAATTTCCTCGTATTTGCTAGAAATATCACTACTGCTTTCCTCCTATAGGTCATAGCGTGATGATATATAATCTATAGCCTTCCTCAATAAATGGACTACCCAACACTGAAAGAACCATTCAAATCGGACCAGTAGTTCCAGAGATTAGTGCGTTCAAACAAACAAACAAACTCTGCAGCTTTATAATATTATTAGTAAACTTTACTATTCATCTGGTATATTGTGTCTGTATTAGAGATATCAAAAAATATATTACCATGACAAAATTCACACTGCCATGGTTATAAACTTTTTTTACCTTCTTGTGTTAATGCGTCTAGTCTGCTTCTACATTTGCTAATCAAACGTGTTATTTGCTACGTATAGGCTGGAATATCATTCTAGAATAAAGAGGTTTTAGAACAACAACACATTTATAATAACTTTTCAATTTTCCGTACAAAATAAATACTTTTTTTTAAATCGGTATTTTTTTTTCTTGCCAAAATATTTTTGATACCCCATGATTACATTTAAAAAACAATTTTAAAATTATTATAATACATCCTGTATTTTATTCAACCTCATTTTCCCAATGGTAGAGTCGCAATGCAGTTAACTAATCAAGACATTTTTCTTCGATCAAATATACACTAGATACAACATGAGCGCTTAGAAAATGGCACCAAAAAAGAGTGCTTGAAGCACTCTTTCGCCTTCAGTGACGCACCGACCGTTGCTTCTAAAACGTCACAGAACTTTAGACAATATTATGTGAAAAGCTACTTTAAGCTCTCAGGAATAAGGTGGAATTTGTGTTAATATATTTGGAATATGTGATCTTTTTGTTTACTTTTTTTCATGTCATGCATCGGTGCCACTTTTTAACAGAATTTTTACAGGGAACTGTGTATCTAGTGTATATTTGATCGAAGACATTTTTAGTTAATTTTTATAAACAAAATGTAACATTCAAAAACATGCACTCAATATTTAAATATCCTCAACCCCAAAATTATTTAATTTATTCTTTTTTGTAGACCAACTAAATCTTAACAACCAAACGAAGAAGATCTAAGTCTCATAAGTATATAATAAAATATATAAGCCTCATGTTGTAAAAACTCACAAATATTTGTCTCGGTGGGAGGATCGAACCATGGCATTTCGTTTTACAGCCAGTTCTTAACCAATTGCACTACAGATGCGGTCTGTGTAACTACTTAATTTAGCCTACGCATTTTCAAGTAAAAGATACATATGACATTAGCTATTTATTTCGTAAATTTGAATTACATGAAAATATTATTATAGCTTGTCATTGAGTAGAAAAGTGCCCCTGTTTCCGCGTTTCGCCACCTGCTGCATGGACAAACCCGTTTACCCACTTGTCTAACAGGGCAACAATAAGGAAGTGGGGGTTTTGTAATTGCTCCTGTTTTGTTAGTGTATTAGCGCTTAGTAGAGAATAATACAGGGTGTGTCTGTATCTAAGGATTAGATAGTTATTGTCTACTGTGTAATAAGTACTGCTAATAAATTATCTAGAGTCTACAATCCATAATACATTAATTTATAAAAAAATAACAAATATTCATGTCGGAATTTTAATGTGTTTTTTTAATTTTAAAACATTAACATCAAACGCATTAGACAACGGAAGAATAACATTAAAATTTTTATATAGAGAAGTACTAAAACAAAATTATTTACCCATTAAAAAAACGTAACTTTATATAATTATCATGTTTATACAAAATATCAGTAATAATTACATTCAAATATATTATATTTAAATAAATTAATTGAAAAATCATAAGATACATGGGTCGTACGTGCAAAACTGCCTAATCCTTCATTCTCTAAATGAATGCGTAACATTCAGCCCTAACACAAATATATAATTGATTATGTATCACATAATCTGTACTTTCCTTTTAATACCTCTGCTCAAAATATGCTTCGAAAACTGTCAAGTTAATAATCTATACTATTAAATGCATTCGATAAATAAATCGTGCCAGAACTCCGCAGTTTTGAGAAGTCTAAGACTGCGGTTAACCAAGATTAGGTGTGTTTGGTATGTCGAGTCCACACTTAATGGTACGTCCTTAGCTCTGAATAGGAAAACATGTTAAATCAACATCGTTAAGGAAAATAGTTCATTTATAGACACCAAATATATGTATTTGGTATATATATATAAGTATATATCATCTACATAATATAATTGATAATAGTGCATTAACGGAAGCACGCAGTACGAGACACTTAATTTAATAAAAATAGAAGTAAGTTATAAATGTCTGTGAATTTTTAAATACATTTGAAAAGGTTAATTCAATGGATTAATTATAGTATTTTTTGTTATTAGCAAAACTTCAAAACCTTTTGTTCGCTGGTATTATAAGCTTTTTACTGTGAGAATTTTTGATGATTATAAAATCACGTTACATGTTACACGTGACGAATATAAACTATTTCAAAAAATAATGGATTTTAATTTTATATCCCACATAATTTATATATATAATATTTCAACCTCCATTGTAAATTTAGTTAAATGCTGGCTATGAAACGTGACGCTGCGGGTTCATTCCTCGCACCGAGACAAATGTTTGGGTTATGTAGGTGACTGCTGGGTTTAATTGTATATTGATTATACGTTAAACCCACAGAACAGTTGAATATGGTTAGAAAGGCAATTGTACGAAAACCAAAACCTCTACAAATCCAATATAGAAAGCTTGCAATAGTCGATTTGATGTATTGATAAAATTATGGAAATATGTTTTTGTTATAAGACCGGAATTTATTTTCTCGATAGGCTTAATCGTTTTTCCTGATACAGTTATTTAATTAGTACTATGTTGATAGACGGAAAATAAATGAGACTACAATATCTAATATTTAAAGTTAAATTTAATTTGTATTCTATTTTACAAATCTATATGTACAGGATCTTCAAGATTTTCAGCTGTGTGTGAAATTTTTATTATTGTTAAGCACATATATGCAATTATTACATTTAAATTATAAATTTTTTACGTTAATAGCTACAGTGGTTTTGATTTTTCATACAATAATTCATTCTTTCACCCCCATGATTCATTCATGACACAGTTTTTCCATAAGCGTTGCCTGTAATTATTTTTGGTTTGTTATTACTTATGATGCAGAAAAATATCTGTTTTCAAAAAATATCTGTTCGCCTTCTGTTTCACGCAACTGAATACTTAGAACAAATCGTACTGGATTTTGTAGGAATACAGTTATCTCTACCTGTTGCCTTTATCGACTCACTCTCGGAAAACTACAAACGAATGAATTAATATTATACAGTATATTTAGACTCAAATATATGTATGTTGTTCTCAAGTTGGCGGAGTTATGACATTAGAACATAAGGATAGGTCGTTTACGTTATCAAACGTTACGAGTACTACAATTTAAAATTACTAAAGAATTTGATTTATTTATATTGTTTAATATCTATGAAAACTGATTTACAAGTACTTATACGAAATCTATAACTACATCGATATAGTTACTATGTACATGACTACAACACTGTGTGACATATGACAAATTTCGAACAAAAATGAGTCGTATGCATTGCGTAGGAACTTGGCATTCGCGTAAATTTTATGTACTTACGCGTAATCAGCAATGTATATTTTTGATATGTCGTCTATCATATCATCGTATTCTTCTAAATTTCGTAATTATAAAACGCATTTTTTGGAAATAAAGCTGAAAATCAATAAAATCGGGTTTAATAGTGGTATAAAATTCTTCCTCTAGTGATATTCGACGCTTT
Source organism: Hyles vespertilio (assembly GCA_009982885.2). Lineage (NCBI taxonomy): Eukaryota > Metazoa > Arthropoda > Insecta > Lepidoptera > Sphingidae > Hyles > Hyles vespertilio. The sequence goes on along the minus strand of CM042808.1, from coordinate 22,131,764 downwards.
AGACTTGGAACTGCAAGATAAAATAGCACAAATCTGCATTTTTACTCTATTTTGCCGAAGCACCACACCCCAAGGCATTTCGACAACGACTGATTTCACAAATCATCCGTTCCGCGGCAGTGATGCTTTTTATGCACCACCTTGCGACACGTCAAACGCTTGTATTTCACTTCTAACCATATTCATCTGTTCTGTGGTTAAACACATGCAAAATATAATATGATGCATACAAATTAATACTTGTTTAAAAGCTATTAAAGCATAACAAAGCCTTATTTTAAAACTGTTTCAGATATGAGTACACGAAAGTCAGTGTTATTGGCGCACAGAAAATTACTTTAAAACCGCCGTACAATAAATACTGCGCTTGACATGACAGTAAATTTACTAGCGTACCTCGTAATTGGCTACTTATCTACATCTTAGACTATAGTTTATGACTATAACGATTTATAGACATAAGCAGCAGCGGGTGCATTGGTTATTTGAAACTGCCCATTCTATAAACGAAGATATTGCGATGGTTTATCTTGTGCAATTAATTGGCTAAACTTTTTCTAAGTAGGTATAGAAACCTTCCAATTAATATTTAAGTAACAACTCCAGTGTTGTACAGTCCAATAAAAATTGTAGGGTCAAATTGAATGTTCTATTGTAACAAATGCTTATTGAGGTGGGGAAACTAGTATTATGGCGTAAGATATCTATCCCGGCATTAACATCCAAGCGTCGGGCTGGAAGACTGGTGACCCCGACATATCCTTTCTGACCCCTCCCCCAGGGCTTGTGGGAAAATATCCATAAACAGTCTTTGCCCGCGTAAAAAAAACCCAAATGGTGTTACATTAATCGCTACTTTTCTGTGAAAACCCCAAATTAATGGTTGATTAAAAAAGATGTATCATAGGCATATCGAAGAACAACAACTATTGGCTTTTGAATTAATTTTCCCTCAATTTACATTCCAACAGTTTTCATGGTTTACAACTATTATGATATTTATCGGTATCCAAATAAATATCCATGATAATTTGTTCTTAAAAAATATGATAATTTTCTCTTTATTCTAAAATTTTAAGTAGTGCAGCCATAAGGTGAAGAACTAATTTAGTGGGCTGGCAAATCATGTAGAAAATGCCATCAGGTGGCGAGCGGCGAGCGATCACTTTGCAGAGCCAGAATCCAAAAGGTCCTTTCACGTATCAAACGTGGATTTAGCGATACTAAAATCATATTACATTTAGATTATCGCTACCATTACGTAATAAACATACATGGCAATAGGTTCCCCCCCTATCACATCGTGGAACGCAACAAACAAGGCGAAATGTGGGTGTCACCTCACCTGGTAGCACCTCTTTCTACCCCTACTGGGAAAAAAAACGTGAGTTTATGTATGTATATTTTAACAGTAGGTACATTTAAATAAACACAAAGAAACCGTAAAGTTTTAAGATTAAAGTATTAAGATCAATTAAGTCTTGTGTCGTGGGTATCAAAATCTACGAGAGACTTTTCAGTCCAACAAACACCCAGACCCGAGACAAATATGCATGGGCCTCACAAATATTTCTCTCGGTGCGGGGATCGAACCTGCGGCCTCTTGTTTCGCATCCGACTTCTAACGAATTACGCCACGGAGGCTGTCAAAAATTGCAATTGAACTTGAGGTCCGCTGTTAATTAAATTGTCTTCTTATAGATGTATCTGTATGTGTATCTGTATCAGCCCATATACGTCCCACTGCAGGGCACGGGCCTACTCTACAATCGAGAAATACGATTGAGAGTGGTAGAGAGGCACTTATAGATGTGCTGTAAGGTAAATAATAAAAAATGCTCTAATTTAGTCCATGAATATAACATATAACAGTGACCTTATTAGAAATCAGCCGCTCAGCTCTCACTTTACAAGGCTGGAAAGTTCACCGACACTAAGGAGCGGAAATTGGATATTTGCAGTGTGCGGAACCAACGCCTCAGCAAATATTGGCGGGTAAATATAGTATTTGAACACGTAAATGTTTTGACCAACCCGCAATAGGCCGGCGTGGTGGACTATACGGCCTAACCACTCTCAATCGTACTGTCGATTGTAGAGTAGGCCCGTGTCCTGCAGTGAGACGTATATGTGCTGATACAAAAATGTTATGATTGTGGGTCACGAAGAAAAACATGAATAAACCTGCATAGTTGGGAGTTATTTATTACAATTTATAGAGTCCTCCAAAATTATACTATGCCAGCGTTATGAAATTAAACCCCTGTTAACTGTAGAAGAGACCAATGCCCGTGCAATGGAACGTAAACGAACCGATTATACTAAATGTGCTTGAAAATGTAGATTGATATTGATTTGGCGAATTAAAGATTTTTCAATTAATATTACAAGGCCAACGCCCGAATACTGGAACGCCATTCAAATAATAAGCTGCTCTTAACAGCGCACGGCCCACTAACGCCCAAATACTGTAACGCAACTTAAATATAAATGGCGCTTAACTACGTTAATCCCGATTAAATGTACTGGCTAAGTGGGCCGTGCGCTGTAAAGATAACTTATTATTTGAATGGCGTTCCAGTATTCGGGCGTTAGCCAGTACATTTAAGTGAGATTAACGTAGTTAAGCGCAACTTATATTTAAGTTGCGTTCCAGTATTTGGGCGTAAGTTCATATAACCGCGCGGTACCGCACAGAACTATCAACTGCGCGGTACAAGATCAAACCAAACAGTGTGTATTGTTCACATAACCGCGCACTACTCGGTGCGACACGCGCGCAAAATCATGTTGTTCAAGTTCAAATTGTGACCTTTCACTTATTACGCGTGGTCTAAGACGGATGGACGTATAAATCACAGAAATATGAGTATGGAAAACGATATTATGATGTGAAACAGCCGCGCGTACTAAAGTGAATACTCCAACCGCGCGGCTCCGCGCGGTTCCGCGCAGTCCATTTGAACTTACCCTAACCGCAGAATACTAAACTACTCAACTGTGGAGTACAGTGCGCTCGTAAGAAGTGCACTATATTAAATACTGTCACTCTCAGGCCAGAATTTTAATTAAAGTATAATATCGACGTCAATAAAAATGAGAAAAAACACAGTAGATAAATTAACCTGTATCCACCAACGGGATATGTAGTATTCGTAGTAAAACTTATACTAGTTTGTGTCAAAAGAGGATCAACAATAATACCACTGTCCCTTTCTCAAAGTGTGTATATTAAATATTAAGCCGGCATTACAGTATATGCCATGCAATTAAGACACAGTCATGGTTTCAGCTCACCCCAAACACGTTATCATCAACAATGTTACCGCAAATGTTGTAATCAGTAGAAACTCTCACCTTTGGCACAAAATCGTTGGTTAATTGCTTGTTACAAATGAATGTGTCCTTAAATAAAGTTTTATAAAACTAATAAAAACAGTCACATACATAGTCCTGAATCCAAACTAAGATAGTCTTGTGTCGCGGGTTTCAGAAACTACGAGAGACTTTTCGGTCTCACAAACATCCAGAACCAAAACAAATACATGCGGGTCACAGAAGTATTTGCTCCTGTCCGGAAATCGAACCCACGATCTCACAGCTGGCAATATACAATATCGCATTGTCATTCAATAAGAAACATGAATGGAATATACACTACAGAACGAAATATCAATGACATAATGGCGAATATTCCGTATCGATATATCCTTAATACTGACCTTGTTGTAAATCGTCCGTTCCGGTATTTTAAATTACAATAACAAAACATTATAAATGCAGTTATACCAGTTTTTAAATGAGCAAAATTTTAATATATTCACCGTTTTGCGGTCAAAGAGTAACGACCCGCTAAAATGTATTAACTGTAATAACAATTACAATCAGATCATCCGTTCTTCTTTAATAATAGTTTTATTACTAGTTTTGACTTTTGTTGTGAAAATGTGTTTATGATTATCTATTCAATTATTTATATTTATTCAAGCTTTTCTTATGTTCGTTTTTACACTGACCTCTCTTTCTTCTTCTTTTATATCCATCCAAAGGTCTGGAGAGATCGCTAATAAGCGATAAGACCACTTTTTGTACTTTTAATAGATGATATTGTTATGTTATTTTTGTTTGTGTACAAAAAGATTAAATAAATACTTAGGGACGCACGTGAAAGATTAAAAATTAAAAAAATAAATTCATGCTAAATATTCAGACCCTGGTGGTCTCAAATCAGTGAGGTGAGAACCAAACACTTATCATTTCGACAGTCCACTAGTCCCTACAATTTATCATGTAGCATTCTTAAATATTACCTGCATACCCTAGCGATTTATAAAAATTTCTATGGTATGTAAGTCCGCCAACCCGCACTAGGCCAGCGTGGTGGACTTTATGGCCTAACCACTCTCAATCGTACTCTCGATTGTAGAGGAGGCCCGTGCCCTGCAGTGGGACGTATATGGGCTGATACAGATTCTTGCATATTACGAAAGTTTTCCTGTGAATTGATGTTTCTAAATCAATCACTCCAAGGGTTTTGTCATTAGCCCTAGAATCATTTGTCAGTGACAATCGAAATCGCGTCTCAACAAAGGGCATTAATGTGTACCGTAGAACCATTAAGAAAAATAGTGCGTGTTGCCAACATTGTAACAATGTACTACGAATGTAATGAAGTAACCGATGCAGTCTGCCAACATTCAAATAAAAGTTTTCGTTATTCAAATAGTATGGTACTCGTAAATACTTTGGATAGCCGTTTTATCGTGTTGTAATATTTTAAAATCGTGTAGAATAAACGGCGTATTAATTTCCCTTATCAAATCAAAATAACTTAATATTATTTTACTAGGCAATAAATGTGAAAATAAATTATTAAGGATGATCGAAAATCAATGTATTACGGTTATGTATGTAGAATCATTTGGGTATCACCATCATTATATTTTTGTTTTTTCACATATTACATGCAATTTATGTTTCTTTTGTACTAATTTGATTTATGATATTTGATGAAAATTAGAAATTGTCGCAACGTTTCCCACTTAATTTTGGGCTTCAACGTATTCTTAGTTTTTACTATAGCCTTTAACATATGAATATGTATTTGGATATTTTATTGCCTCTATTACAGTTAAATAAAATATATGACATCATTTTCAAATAAAGAAATAAAAAACGATTGTCAAATGTTTTAAAGTGTCGTTACAACTTTTTGTGAGATTTTTTTCCGTCTAGCCCCCTTTCACAACGCGCGATAAGGAACTTCGTTCCAATAAATTTCTAACCCTTTTTAGCAAAAGTTAATGTATTCATTTTAATGAAACATTATGGTATCATAGATTATACCTATATTAGTATAACATATAGAGTAATAACGAAACCAGAACCTGGCGAATCGGTTTAGTCCACTGTTTAATTATTAATAGTATCATTGTTAAGGAAATATGATAAACGCGTACAAAATAGTGACTTCCCTGTGCCCTAACCCTATATTTAAGGGTTAAAGCCTACTATTCCAAGGGTCCAAGCATTTATTTCTTATTGTATACCGGGTATCTCAAGACTGCTACCGAAAACGAAGCCGGGTGGTAGTTTTAGTGACTACAAACACAATGCAACTAAAATTTTCGCATAGAAACGCGACAATTATTTTTTATGATTTTTTAAACATCGTCATTTTTGGGGGGTAATTCCATAGTTTTTGCTAAAGTAATCATTTAAACAATTTTATACCTTAGATTAGTTATAAATAAAAGAGTATACACTATTATTTTAGGAAAAAATGTATTTACCACCCAAATATGGCCATAGGAAAAAATAAACAAAAAAAAATTGTCGCTTTTTTTTGCAACTTTTTCTGTTGCATTGTGTCTGAAGTCGCTTAAACTACCACCCAGCTTCGTTTTCGGTAGCAATCTTGATATACCCTGTATAATAACTACTGCAACACATAAAAGTACAATAAAGTAACCTATCGACCACTATAAAAATAAAGATAAATGTCACTCTTATACCTCTTATGTAATCGTTGACCTTCGTGGTCGGCTGCGTTTGCCAGAAGTACTCTGCTTATAACTGGTTATTGTTTAACAGTATATTGTTAGGTGATGTTGATTTCCGAATCTTCGTTGGAGAAATCGCTCGAGCCTCGATCTAGTTGCGGTGTATAGGTTTGAAACTGCACCATTAAGATTTTGAACTCACATGCATGACGATGCATTACTTTTTTTTTTATTCATATTATATAGGTTTGAAGTGCGTGGTGGCCTGTTGGTAAACGGACCAGACGCGGCTGCCAACATGTTCACGGTGGTCGCGGGTTCAAATCCCAGGGCACACCTCTGACTTTTCGGAGTCATGTGTGTATTGATAGTCAATCACCACGCACTAAAACGGTGAAGGAAAACATCGTGAGGAAACCTGCATACCATAGCGATTCATAAGAATTTATATGGTATGTAAGTCCGCCAACCCGCACTAGGCCAGCGTGGTGGACTATATGGCCTAACCACTCTCAATCGTACTCTCGATTGTAGAGTAGGCCCGTGCCCTGCAGTGGGACGTATATGGGCTGATCCAGATCCAGATATAGGTTTGCGCCTCTAATCTCCTATTTTGAAAATAAAACATATTATAACACATATCATATAATTAATTCAATAGTCGTTTGCACGGAACAAAACATTCGATAGCTAAAATACATTTGTAATGAGTCTATGAATAAGGCCGAAAATTTATCCGAAAACCATTTGCAGCTTTTGAACTTATGATAGTTACTCCTTTTGCAGTAATGTCATTTCAACATTGGAGCGATTGGAGCCCATTTAAACGCCACGTAGTAACAGACAGTTAAGGAAATTAATAAAATTGTAAAATACTTGTAATACACGACCTTACCGTTCAAATCATTACACGTGTTCATTAACCCTAATTTCTAATTAACATACATATACATTCATATGGCCTTTATGAATAATATTAAACAACCTACCTGGATGAAGGGCCGTTGCGCAAACCAAGCGATATCTATTTAAAATTCTACTGATCTATGGATTATGTTACAAATATTTCGAGGTTATATTTTAAATTGGATTTGGTCGTGCAGTATACTCTGATGTGGAGGTGTGAAGTGACGTTTGTTTTCTACAGGGAATATTCTGACTTAGTGCTTAGGGCCTTTAGGGCAGTTGGATTCGACGACTGACGGGTGGACGTGGACTGATATGGACTAATAATGATAACGATGATACGTTCTAGAGAATTTAGGAACATTGGTTACAAACATATATATAAAGTTACGCTCTTCTCCCAGAAGGGGTAAGCAAAGGTACTACCAGGACACCCACATTTTGCCTTGTATGTTTCCTCCCACAATGTGATAGGAGGCGAGCCTATCGCCATATCGGGCGTAAATTCCTGACTTCAGGCTGATAATGAATATAAAAATCCATTAAAAAAAATCGACTCTGGATTCAAACCCGATACCTCGGCTTTGTTATCGCACTGTACGACTGCGCTAACAAAGCAGTTGAATACAATCAGACCGGTGACAGATGAAAATCTCACTCCATTTAATAATCTAGTATTACTACTATCTAGTTAGTACAATACGCCTGATTAAACATGCTTCCTATGTTGTAGTCGCTTCTTGCCAGTATTAGTTAAAATAATTAAATGCACTTTCGAGACAGTACGCCAACACTCAAAGCGACCTTGAGAGAGACCGTCAAAATACCTTTTATCCTAAAACACGTCCATTTTACAACACCCGCTATCAGACAATCGGCACGTAAAAAACGCAATTTTAAAAACTGGCCCACTTTGAAACCTAAATGTTGTTCACAACCATATTACACAGGTCAGTTTCGTGATGTTAATAATATTACATTTGGTGTTGTATATATCTTGAGGACATCATGTTACGCGTTGAATATAACAGTTTGTACACTAACAGAATAAATTAAACGTTTTGTTTAATCTTAAGCATTTGACTATAACGACGATTACGATGAACATTTTGTATGGGAAAATGATTTTCCTTTCTTTTTTTATAAATCTCCAATAGTTTAATTGTTATTCTGCTCTTCGGTACGGAGACAAATACAACAAATTATAAATCATGAAAATCGGTCCAGCCGTTCTTGAGTTAAAAGTGTTCAAACGAACCCGAGGTGGTTTTATGTATTAATCTAAACAGTAGCAAAGGTAAACTTTACTGCTTTAAATGTAACAGGGTAATTAGGTTTCTAAAATTAGGTTGTATTTAGTAACTAGTCATATTACTTTTTATGCTCAAAAATCAGGATGATTCTATATTATGTGCGAGTATATATCGGAAATTTCTAGCACCAAAAAGATTTTATTTATAATCACATTATCATAAAGTCACGCCTTTTGTCCAGAAGGTATAGGCAGAGGTGCCAGGTCACCGCTGCACATTTGTCTTGTATGTTCAGTGGCACGATGTGACAGGGATGAGTCTATCGTCATATCAGGCACAAATTAATGATCATAAATAATGGGCTGATAATAATAAAAAAGTCCAATATCACTTTACCCTACCCGGGTTTCTACCCAGAGACCTTAGTTTTGTAGCTGGATTTTTTTATACTGTCCCGCCCTCACACCCACCACTGCAACTCCTGTAAGCCAGGATCAACAGTGGCACGCAATGTAATGACACCGAGCATTGAAGCTCGGCGAGTCTCCGGGAATGTCTAACTTGTCTTTAACCCGCAACGAAATCAATCAGAAAGTTAAATTAATAGGAGGAGTTGGAAATTGTATTTGTATTTGTAGCTGGATTTATAATAATTTATTGGAAATTTCTAGTTCCTAGATATAATTCATTGATTCTTAAATAAGGTAATCTTGTTTTAAGATCCGGTGCTTCCCAACGAATTTTATTCAAATTCCAATTTATTTAGTTATGATGCAAATATTATTACAAAATTAATATTTGATATTGAATATATTTGCATTCGACTGTATTCTTATGGGCGAATATATATAATACAGGCCTACGATATGTATTTATTTACACTTTATTGCATAATAAGAAAACAAATACAAAAATCATCGAAATTATAACTAACAAATCATTGTTATAGTCTGTGAACTGTGTGACCATTGGGTGCATTTATTTATTTATTTAATTGTAAATGAGTATATTTACATGCATGCGTATATTTTATCACCTATTAAATTGACAATTAAATCATAATATAAATATGTATGAATAATGAACACCCACGTGTGACAAAGAGGTCACATACATGACACATGTCGTGCTCTTAAACACGTTTTGGTATATCCGGATTACGTCATCGCTGTCGTGATCTCAGTAATAAAATATTGTGGACTTAGTACTTTGAATAAAATGTACGTTCATTTTGGTGTAATGATTTGGTGTTTGTGAGAATGAAAAGTCTCTCGTTCTTCCTAATACCCACGGCACCCGACTCGATCTTAGTGAGGGATCATGATTATGTGACTATTGGGTGTATTTATTATTTATTTAAATATAAATGCATAAACATACTATACATACGTAACGAATAATCTTAAATCTTCTTTTTTTCATTTATTTGCTTCACACAATTGGCTACAATCTTAAACTAAATTTATACATATGTAATATCGATAAGATTACATCGTGCTAGATGCAAACACAGTTTGCAACTTGGGGCAATGTTAAGGTACAAAAGAATTAATTTATGTAATTGCACAAAAATACTAGTGATTGTGGAGGAGGTCTATACCCTGCAATGGGATGTGTATCGTTGGATGTAATTCTTCTGTGCGTGTGTATGTGTCTGAACTTCTCCTAAGCGGGTAGATGGATTTTGATAAAAAAAAATGTGTGTGTGTGTGTATGTTGTAGATTTGATAATAGTTTAGATTCACAATTTCAGTCCATAATAATAAATATCTACACACGGGTGAAATCGGGCCGGGCCGCTGATTAAATACTGAAAAATATTACTATTATTTTTACAAAAGACTTCAGCTTTGTCCCGCTTATAAAATATGCAGAATGAGAAGACTGAATTAACTTCTACTTTTTTTGACAAAAATTCTTCTAGTTAGCTTTGAAAGAATCTCCGGCCGTCAAACTAATTTCCTCTTTCAACAGTTTGACAGTTACTATTATTAATTTCTAAACTGGTTTGGAATAAATTTGTTTTTATATGTGAATTCATTAATGGGGATTTATCATTTTTTTATTACACCACCTATTTGTTAATAAGTGTGTTATGTTTTGAGTATGATCTTTTACAATCGAGAGTACCATTGGGCTTGGTAAGGCATATAGTCCACTGTATACTTGATTTTAAGCCAAAGAGAAATTATTAATTTATAAAACAATATTAAATTTTACACTTTTTAATAATTTTCATGAAAATACTCATTTATAGTTTTGTGAATAGATATAAATATTAATTAGTTCCGTTAATACTCAAAATAAAGGAAGCAAGAGCTACATAATAACTAGTACACGCGTTGATGTCTTTTAAATGAACATAAAATATTAGTGACTTACATTACATTATTATTGTATTATTACTGCATTATACACATACATTTAAGTCGCAAAAATCATATACTTGTTATCTCTTGAATTAATCATAATGAAACGTAGCATAGAGTTAATTTAAAATTTAGAAAAGAAATACGTGGCATTTCTTAGTTTTAAGATGAGAATGACAACACAAATGGGGAATATTTTTTAAATAATTATAATTTTGTATCATTAAACTTTTAATTATTGCAAACGTCACCCCTCGCCATAAAAAGAAGCAAAAACATGCCCAATTTATTCTTAGCACGGTCCGATACTCATATTAGGGTGCGCTTGCCAACCTGAGATATAAGGCATTAATTATATTAATGCATCACAGCAGGCCGGTATAATTGAATCTATTGTCACTCATGTTATACAAAATAAGTATCTTCATCATTATCTTTAAAGAAAATTGCCCGGGAATTTCACTAGCTATCTAACTTCAGATATACACATATATTTACAAAACTTTCTATTACTGATACGTTTACTATCAAATATAATTGATATGTAGTTTATTTTTATGGTACAAATAAAAACTTGGTTGCACACGCGATAATCTGTGATTGCGTAATTTGATAAATCAACTGTTTGTAATACATAGCCCTTTTTATGATCGGCAACGAATTTACATAATTTGAAATTATTTCTTTTTATTGCTTCAGATTAATAAACGAGCTTTGGTTGAAGGTCAAGCTATTTGAGGTACCTTAGCACATAATACTCTAACGGCCCTACTCAGAGACAGTTAATGTCAATCAAACCGTTCCTTAGTGAAGATTTTGTATGTAAAATCTACACAAATTAATTATTTAATTGACATTAAAAATCTCTGAGTACGGCAGTAAATGACCAATTTCTGTATATTTACTGAGGAACTTTAAAATGTAAGGAATTAAAATATAATTAATGCACCCTATATAACTATAAGTTACCATACATCAGTATAAGTCACCCTACATAAGTATAAGTCATCCTACATAAGTGTAAGTCACCCAACATAAGTATAAGTTACCCTACATAAATATAAGTCATCCTACATAAGTATAAGTCACCCTACATAAGTATAAGTCATCCTACATAAGTATAAGTCACCCTACATAAGTATAAGTCACCCTACATAAGTATAAGTCAGCCTACATAAATCCTAAAAATCATTAAAAGCGAAACGTACCAAGCGCAAATTATCTTGCAACTCATTTGGGTTTACGCAAAAACACCACGACAATAAAACTAACATTACATACTTAAAACAGTTAATTTTAACCATGGTTGACGAATTTAAGCGAGTGTCGTAATGTTACACATTACACTTTACTGACCAACTTCTGCGCTCGTAAAAGTTATAGGAATTTTCCTATGCGGCAGAGCCAATACCAATTTTAGGAATTCAAAAGTTTTCAATATTATAGGTCTTAAAGATATGTTATTTCACAGCGACTGCCTCTGTGGCACAGTTGTACTGTACAGTTACAACACTGAGGTCACGGGCTCAAATCCCGGGTAGGATAAAGTGATATTGGATTTTCCTATTCATTACCAGCCCGGAGTCAGGAATTTGTGTCCGATATGGCGATAGGCTTGCTCCTTATCACATCGTGGGACGGAACATACAAGGCGAAAAGTGATGGTCCTGATAATACCTCTTTCCACCCCTTCTGTGAAAAAGGCATGTGTTTATATAAGAATGCACTATATTATTATATCGGGTATCTCAAGACTGCTACCGAAAACGAAGCCGGGTGGTAGTTTTAGCGACTACAAGCACAATGCAACTAAAAATTTCGTAAAGAAACGCGACAATTATTTTTTATGATTTTTTAAATATCGTCATTTTTTGTGGGGTTAATCCATAGTTTTTGCTAAAATAATAATTTTAACTCTTTGATACCTTAGATTACTTGTAAATAAAAAGATATACACTATTATTTTAGGAAAAATGCATTTACCACCCAAATATGGTCATAGGAAAAAAATAACAAAAAAAATCGCTTTTTTTTGCAACTTTTTCTGTTGCATTGTGTCTAAAACTACCACCCGACTTCGTTTTCGGTAGCAGTCTTGATATACCCTGTATGTATATAAACAGTTAGCGGATAGTTTAAGCGACAGTAAATTTATTACGTAAATAAACCAAATTTGTTGTGGTACGTATAGACATTTCGGATAGAATCGAATTAATTTTAGCATTGATATTTGATCCGGGGATTTATATTTTATTGAATTATATTAAAATAAAAATATCAGGTGTTGAAATAGCTCGACTGAAAGCCTTTAAGATGTCACCTCTTGAAGTTTCGTAACATCACCAATCTAGTTCGTGAATACCTCACATTGTGTTAACTAGATATACATTATCTCATACACTCAATACGCTACATAAGAATAAAAACCTACATCAAATCGAGTAAGCCTGTTTCAAACGACAAGAGATTTCTGGCTAATCGATGCTCTACCTGAACACCACTGCAATGACTGATAGGTTTCGTTATTTTTTTATTCTTCTTTTACACTATCCTGAGATACTATTTAGAAAATACACATCAAAAATAATAGTACATCTTTTGACTTCTGAATACGTTATTGTTATGTTGTTGTCAAAGTAGTAGATATAGTTTTTCTCTCTTCACGTTTTATTATATTGGACATGAAAACACATAGATTAAAAGTATAAATGCTTGTTGTGTACATTATAATATCATCTCTTAAACGATGCTTTAAATATAAATTTTTAAAATTATACAGGGTATATCAAGACTGCTACCGAAAACGAAGCCGGGTGGTAGTTTAAGCGACTTCAGACACAATGCAACAGAAAAAGTTGCAAAAAAAAGCGACAATTTTTTTTTTGTTTTTTTTTTCCTATGGCCATATTTGGGTGGTAAATACATTTTTTCCTAAAATAATAGTATATACCAGCGGCGTGCACAGGATTATGACACTGGGTATGCGGCGGAGTACTCGGTCACAAAAACTTTTTCTTTTATAGTTTTTTAGCATAGCCACAGCCACACGACGGATCTCTAAGTCGGAAACCATGCCAACATAACAAGTCTTAGATGTACTACTATTCATGTCCATCTTCTACGGCAACGCAGACAAAACAGCGATCGATCGTCGCGGCGGAAGAAATTCTAATAAGTAAAATAAAAAAAACTCACCTAGTCAGCTTTCAATTTTCACATATTCAAGGTTCCGGTTAGTTGAGATTACTATACCTATCCCGATGTAAATAAACGCAAGATTTCGGCCACCTCATTCATTCATTTGATAAACATACATTTTTAACACAAACCTCGCAATCAAATAAAATTTAAAAAAATAAACAAACACACTAGTAAAAGCAAATGACTACAATTAATATCGAAACTTAGTAATAAACTGTTAAATGTACACACTTTCAAATGTTAAAATGAAAAATCCGTTAAGAAATCTATTTTTTTTTACAAACATAATAGTATAAAATAGTAAACAATGCAAAAACTCATGAAAAAAGCAAAATGGCCCCCGCGAAACACAAAACATTTCTATTTAAACAAATAAAACCTTACTAACCAAAAATGCATAATGTGCATAGGTGATTTATTAGAATCCAGCCTATTAATTTTACTCGGATTATAGGCATCGAACATTTACGATTACTCCCGACAACTGCCGAACTCCCGAGGCCTGCCGCAGGAGTCGCGGCATTCAATATTCATGGGTGTGTGCGTTTGCGACTGTGCACGGACACCAAAATTACTACACACATGCAAACAAATGTAATGCGGGACGCGGCGGCATGACTTGGTACATTAATTTGCTTTGCAGCGCCTCTTGCTTTTCGCGTGGCAACCATAATGTTTGCGTGATTGCAAATAAGGTGCTATTTATAAAATATTAGGCGTTTTTAAGTTATTATATTTTGTTTATTCATTTATTTACTATAAATTAAAGTCATCTAAAACGTACGAACGTTATAATAAAATATCTGTGAATGGCAAGTAAAGCACTGCATTTCTGCCTACAAGGAGTGCACGCCCCTGGTATATACCCTTTTATTTATAAATACTCTAAGGTATAAAAGAGTTTAAATTATTATTTTAGCAAAAACTATGGATTTACCACCCAAAAATGACGATATTCAAAAAATCATAAAAAAAAATTGTCGCGTTTCTAGGCGAAATTTTTAATTGCATTGTGTTTGTAGCCACTAAAACTACCACCCGGCTTCGTTTTCGGTAGCAGTCTTGAGATACCCGGTATTTGTAGCACCTAATTTTGCTACACTCCAATATGATTTAAACATACTTTATACAGAGATGCGATTTATTTGAAATACTTCCATTTAAAATGCAAATACAAAATGCAAAATACCTATTTTGTATTTGGCATTTAAATGACTTTTAGTAAAAAACATTTTGTATTTTATTTGAAATACCTTTTGAGATGTATTTT
The DNA here is from genome assembly GCA_009982885.2 of Hyles vespertilio. Classification (NCBI taxonomy): domain Eukaryota; kingdom Metazoa; phylum Arthropoda; class Insecta; order Lepidoptera; family Sphingidae; genus Hyles; species Hyles vespertilio. The sequence continues at coordinate 22,116,763 of CM042808.1, read as the reverse complement.
GCATTTTCAATATTCATTTCAAAATGCAAAATACTTTGTGACTAAGTTTAGTCTTTATTGCCAGACCAGTCAAAAAAAATGAAATGAACGAATGACGCTTATAATGCCGCCGAGGGTGCGTTCGGCTGTTTGCGTCATCAACAACTCACAACAGACTCCTCTGCAACCAGTGAGGGTGGTAGTGCCAATACTACTATAGACCTAGAAACCCTACAATATTTGAAGGATGAGTGCACAAGTCTGGAGATGCTAAACGCATATCCCACAATAAAAAAAGCATTTTTAAAATACAACACATCCCTACCTAGTTCATCACCAGTAGAAAGATTTTTTTCGTATGGTAGGATGATTATGAGACCTCACAGAAGAAAAATTAGTGATGATCTATTTGAACAACTGGTATTGGTAAAAAGTGTATTAAATAAAGAAAATTGATGTTTAGACTGTTTAGTCTTTCCTTTTCTTTTCGTAAGTTTTTTTTTTTTTATTGCATTGAATGGCGAGACGAGCAAGCCGTTCGCCTGATGGTAAGCGATACGACCGCTCATGAACAGTAGCAATATTCCACTGCGCTCGCCATCCTGAGACATAAGATGTTAAGTCTCAATATGTCCAGTAGTTGCTCTGGCTACAATGTCCTTCAATCCGAAACACAACAGTGCATTTAAGCAGTGTTGTTTCACGGGAGAAATAGACATTGCGGTGGTACCTACCCAGATGGCTTCTCACATATGAGAGACCTACCACCAGTCTAGTTTTTACATTATTTCAAGTGAGTATTATTATCTATATATATAAAAGAAAGTCGTGTTAGTTACTCCATTTATAACTCAAGAACGGCTGAACTGACTTGGCTGAAAATTGGTGGGGAGGTAGCTTAGAACCAGGAGAAGGACATAGGATACTTTTTATCACGTTCCCGGTTTCCCGAGTTTCTATTAGCTTATTAACATTTTCTCATACAAAATGTTCATGGGTTCGTAACTGTCAAACATTTAATGTTCATCCCGTCGATACGGCAAACTCTTCCCTCAAATGAAATAACGTATTTAAATAAAGGTTTCGAATCGACAACATATATCCATAATATTCAATTAATGGCGTATTTTAGGTTTTAAAGATGTAAATTAATGACAGTAATAAAAAGTTTTTGACATTTAAATTAGTTGTCAAATATTTGTGCATGCGTTCTGAAATTAATTTTGTGTAACCAAAAGAGAATATATTATGAAGCCAAATAAATATAGGACAGTTAAATAAATAATATTCACACGTAAGAAGATTTACTTCTTTTCAAGATAGAATATCACTTAAAAATGAAAAATATTTATTAAAATAACTATTTTACATATGGAGAATATTGCAGGGGTTCTCAAATTAGGCGTTGCCTGTGGCTTGAGAAACCAGTTAAATAATTGTTATTACATTAATTGTGTGTGTGAGTGTGAGAAAGTGCTAATAGTGTATGTTTGTGTGTGTATGTGTGTGAGTGTGTGTGTTATGTGTTATTATGTTTATTTTTATCACGAATTTTTACGGTGGCTTTACCTTCGCTATAATTCACTGATTGAAATATTATACATTTTGAACTGTTATGTCGAAGAAAATCGAAACCACTGAAGTTATTTCTATGAAAATTAATATTTCATCTCTTTATTACTAACAAAAAGTAATGGCGTAATATTTATGGAACAACAGCATAGTGAGGGTGAAATAAGGGATAGAATATTGCATGGATAATCAAAATCGCTAAAGTGTTTAATGTCAAAAATTTATAAGGAACACTATTTGGATATGGAGAAACGGGATATAATAGAGTAGGAGGTACGGGAGAGGACTAGGTTAGCTGACAGATTTGATAGGACGAAATGTAAATGCACGGTATAAGACGGGATGGATAATGAAGAGAAAGGACGGGACGTATCGGGAAGTGACTGAATAGACGGGATGGGACGGAATTGAGCAGGACAGTAGGATAGCTACGTCATGTTAAGGTATACAAGAGCTTATACGAAAAATAACAGGTATTTGGTATGAAGTAAAAAAAAAATATCTGCATCCAGGCAAAGGTGGGTCCGGCTTTTTTGCTATGCTAAATAATTTAATATAATATTAATTATATAATAACTAAGCCATAGCGGAGCGTGGTCGGGTCAGCTATGGTATTTTTTAATTGATTTCAATGAATGTCGTCGGAGTAGTAACAGTGTTATAATATCTCCGTAGCAAAATAATGATTTAAATCTGGAGAGATGGGATAGAATAGAATATACGGTGGTTAAAATGGGCCAGAAGAATAGGTACAGGATGGGATTGGATTTTGATAAGCAGTTTAGACAACGGCTGTCATGTTGATTTTAAATAAAATATGGACTGGAATCTGTATTTACACCCAGGCGAAGCCGGGCCGGGCCGCTAGTTATTAATAACAACAGAATTTATTGATACGCACACATATGACCAAAAAGTGCTAGTTGGCTCGGCATTCTTTCTCTATTCCATTTGTCATGATAAATACCTAAAATAAATAAAAATATCATTCAATTTGGTCAAAAGGCATTTTATTTTAAAAAAGTATTTTGAAAATACCTATTTTGCATTTAGCATTTGAAATACAAAACGTAAAAATATTTGGTATTTTGCATTTGAAATAGGAAATCTGAAAAGTATTTTGCAATGGTTTTCTAAAACTATTTTGTACATCTCTGACTTTATATAATCGCCTGTGTAACAAAACGACTGTGCTTAGCTGTGGAACGTATATATACCTAACACATACATAGATAGATATATCTCTTTTAGACATAACTAGCCTCACCAGCGCAATTATTTAAATTAGCCTAGACTCTACAGTTAGAGAATCTATTACTTAACTAAATGCTTATATCACGCAATTGCACAAATAATGTAATTAGAATTTAGAATTAGGACACTCGCAAACTCGTAAAGAGTTTAGTAATAAGCGTGGTTTAGGTTGCAAGGCTCTGTGATTACATACAAGGTGAAGATTACTTCGCAATGTTAGCTGCGTGTGATACGGAAATGTTTTTGAAATAAATATATCGTTAATTGGGTGCGGGATGTCCGCTGAACCTAAAACAACTGTAATTAATTTATTAGCGGCCCAAAGCGGTCTATAGCGACTTTCTGCAATCATAAATACTTGATCTACTTTTAGGTAAATGCATTGTTGTTTTTCGGTTTGAAGGATATTGTAACCTGATTACTACTGGACATAATGATACTTAACATCTTATGTCTCAGGATGACGAGCGCAGTAGAGCGCCAAGCACTGCTATGTTTGCCATTGCTCGGTTTTGCTACTGTCACTTATCGTCAGGAGAATGGAATGTTATTCTAGCCATTCACTGAAATAAATTAAATAATTTAAAACAATACCTTTTATTTTTATGACATCAAGTGTTAATGACTTACAAATGCAAATAATATAATTGATCTCGAGTTAAGGTTTAGTAATCTTAATGGATTTGGAGTATTAAATGGGAATCTTTTTTCGTTCGTCTGGTTACCTTGTGGATGGACTGAGTTTGTCAATGTAATTGCCTTTACTCGTGAACTTTTTTGCCTCAATAAATCATTGCTCTGTGTAATTATTTTATTGCGTCACGATTTTCTATCAGCAACGTCATATAAGATAGTGAATTTGTGTAAATTCTCTTTATGTATGTACAACTACAGAACTCACGAAACGCATTTATAAATATTCTTCTTTATAAAATGTTGTAAAATAAGCCTTTCCTAAAAACGTTTCTGAATGGGGACAAATTAAAATTCAGATATGTAATATTTTTTTACCGTTGGCTACGAAAATTTACCAGGTTTTTGGTTAAAACAGATTTAGAAGTATGTCGCCAGTCAGTGGCTGGATATGGATATTTCTTTCTTTCTTTATTTATTTATTTCGTTCTTTATTTATGGACAACCAGTAGTTGCTACATTATTGCTTATGTTAAAGATAAAATATAACTATAGTAATAATTTAAACGCGCAACATTTTAAGGTCACATCATGCACAGAATCTAAGTAACATCGGTATTATTTGAGAAAGTTAGACCACTAAGATATTTGCATTATATTATATATTATAATGTGGGATATATTATAATGTGGGAGTTTAGATAGAACTTTGAATGCAGGTTGCTGCCAACAGGTCGACGTGGAGATCCTTAGGGGAAGCCTATGTTCAGCAGTAGACTTCCTTTGGCTGAGGAGAGAGAGAGAAGTTCAGTTCTATAATAAAAACTAAGATAAAATTTGAAACTAAAGGGGCTGGTTTAAAATAACATTCTCAGGCCTGGTGCAGATATTCACTATTGCAATGTTTTTTTTATTGCAATGAATGGCGAGTCGAGCATGCCGTTCCTCTGATGGTAAACGATACGACCGCTCATGAACAGTAGCAAAACCAAACAACAGCTCAATTACATAGCAATGCTTGGCATTCCACTGCGCTCGTCATCCTGAGACATAAGATGTAAAGTCTCAATATGTCCAGTAGTTACTCTGGATACAATGTCCTTCAATCCGAAACACAACACTGCATTTAAACTGCTGTTTGGCGGGAGAAAGAGACATTGCGGTGGTACCCACCCAGGCGGCTTGTCACATATGAGAGACCTACCACCAGTGTTTCCGTTAATGGCCCTTCATGTCATTATAAATAAAACAATTACTTTGCGAAACCCGTGGTGAAATACACCATTCAAGTTTTAGTTTATGACCCATTGTTCCACAAGCCCGATATAATACCAAAATCTGGCTTCACGTTACTCGTATATCAAGGTCCTTAATGTACATTTACACTGTTGTTTAGTTATGTGCCTTGAAGTTTAACAAATCATTAATAATAGTTAGAATAAAAATAGGTTTCTTAAATTTGCGCGTATGTGCGGACGCGAATCCGTGGCCTCTCGTTTCACAACCTACATCTAACCAACTGCGCCACGAAGGCTGTCTCGATCAGTATAAGTATATGTAACAAAACAGTATCAATACACATTGTAGTACAATTAACATATAGTACAACAAGTACTTATAACAATGCAAGGGAATTTCTCTGACCATTGTGTATTGTCACCGCGAATGATAATAGGATATTTCATTTCTCACGCAATTTTCACTTAGGCAACAGTAATTGAGTTAATGCAATTAATAGCTGGCATTCCAAGATACATTTATTCATTTTTTATAATGTAACACGTATGATTAAGTCCATACGGCACGTGAAGATATGAGAATTCAGAGTAAATTAATTGATTATCAAAAGATGATTAAGAAGTGCGTGGTGGCCTGTTGGTAAACGGACCAGACGCGGGTCACAGTGGTTGCGGTTTCAAGTCCCAGGGCACACCTCGAAACGTTAGTAGGCGGATTAATAAGATTTATACTGTCTGAAGTAATACATAAAATTTGATGCCGGAAAGTCCCGTCACAAGTGGTATTAAAACGATTTGTGTTATTTTTATATTGTGATCAAAATGGATGTATGTTGTAGTATAATTATGCTCAATTAGGGCAATGCATGCATAAAACTGTTCTATCATTATTGGGAATTACGACGTGTTAAAATAATTTCATGGAATCTATTTACAGTTACTCTAAGATATTAATTTAAACCTTTATTTTATACAGTAGATGTTGCTGGTTGTCTGTTGCGCCGTTTCTTCTTAACAACTACAAAACGTTCCAAAGAGGCGATGTTTTTTATTATTTTAATTTAAAAAAATGGAAATCTTTTGCCTTATACATGTACTTCGAACTTTCGAACGTTTGAACTTCTTGTGTCAGAATAGAGTAACCCTGTTAGGTGCGCATACTATCGGTATCTTCTATCTAACAGCCGACGACGCTGCATTATTACCTGCAGTGAAGTTACTTTGCCGTATCAGTATAAAAACGCCATGGTACAAGAGTCCATTTATTTACCTAAACAAAAACTATAATAGCCGTAATTGTTGCCGGGAAAACCGACGGTGATTAATGTTTAATGCTTTTTGTTGTTCAACTAGTGTAGACAATAATAGAAAAAAACATGGGGATTTTTCTCGCGAATTGAACATACATCCTATAAATATTTTGGAAATCTTATAAAACCTCAGGACGGAGTTGAGTAGGAATATTATTATATATTATATCAATTTGCAACAAATTATCAATGAACTGCTCTGATTTAACCAAATTGTAAATTTTGTACAATCACTACATTGTAAACTGGTTTTGAAAAGAGCAACACTAGAGATTTTTGCCCATTCTTCTGTAGTGAAAACCGATTTACGAACCGGATGGTAGATTAAATAAACAAATAACCGAATCTAAATGATGTTGAATATTTATTGGATTTAATAAATTATTTTCATTTTCATTTCATATTAGAATCTGAGAAATAAAATATCTAAGTATACTATTCTCTATAACACTCCGAACTTAGTTTAAGGTAACATTATTATATAACTATATTCGAGTTTCGTTTCGGATCGTAGGGAAGAGAAAAGCAAAATAAGTAAAACAAAGATCAAAAGTAAAGTTTATATCATATATTTTTAGTTCAGGTTTGATTGTTGTGCAACAATGCCTCACGTACTGTTGGGTCATGAAAAATATTCCGATAAATTGAAAATTTTCATTTGGTAAAAAAGGAAAAAAATCCGAATATCTTTCCGATATTTTTCCAAAATTGTTATTTTTTTAAATTTCTTATTTGATTGTTTCTGATATACGGGGGGATCGAAACTCAGGGACATACAGAAATAAACTGAACGTCTTGTTTAAAAAGACGTGTGGCACTCGGAGACTGCCGCGGTAAAGCTATTGCATAGCATTTTTTATCAACTTGTGTAATTATAATTATTTATTTTATTTATGCAGTATTTTTTTTCCTTTGTTTTTCTTTGATATTAATTGTACAGATATTCACTATTGTACGTGCGAGCTTCGTAGAGTCGTACCATGAGAGTAAATACAAAGAGGAGGTGCCCTAACGCAGAAAACCTAAGCAGGCATGAGTCACCAGATTGCGGGGCGAAGAGGGGGATTACGCATGCGCAGTAACGCCGATACAACCAATGCCACCTAGAGGCGAGTTGCTGAACTAAAGAGACAAGCGTGATATTTCAAAAAGTCATTAAAAGTTCTGCTATTCATCGATAGATGGCAAAACTAAATATCGAAAGAGGTTAGATTACAATTAATCACGCAATAGCTTTGCAATTCGCATTTAAAAGTACTGGCACATATTTGAATCAAAATAAAAATATTAAATTTAAATTTCGGTCGGACTTGGTTATTTTCGTTACGGAATTTCTGGATTCGGCCTCCACGCTCAAGGCCCGCGATAGTAGCTATGCAATAGCTTAAAATCAATTTTATTAATTATTATTACAATTAAAGGATAAATTAATGTTTTTTCTCTTTTTGTTCACAAAGCAGTCATGAGATTTGATGCCCACCGTAAATTTGAACTTTATAATAAGATGTCTAATTTAAAGGGGTGTAAGTGGTCCACCAACACCTAAGGACTAAAGCCAACCTCACCTGCTCGCGTTGCACTCTGCTGACCTTATGAACGAGGCAATGGCGAACCTTTGGTTCCCAATTTATGGGTTGTGGGGGTCAGACGGCGGGCCGCCCCATGTAATACCAAAAGCTCCGTCATATGTTATGGTATGAAAAAAGGGAACAGTGTTGGTACGGCTAGGGCGTCGCCGCAAAACGACGCGCAGGCCCATCGCCCTAAGCCTGTGACAAGTGGGCAAGGGCTACCGCGCACGGAACTGGCGCGGCCAAAGACGCGAGTACCAACCAAGCTCCGTTTCGCCCCATGGAACATTGGCTCTCTCACCGGTAAATGCCGAGAGCTTGCAGATGTTCTCGAGAGACGTCGGGTGCAAGTCGCGTTTCTCCAAGAAACGCGATGGAAGGGTAACAAGTCTTGGGATATCGGGCAGGGTTACGAGCTGATTTACAGTGGATCTCCCACTGCCCGGAACGGGGTTGCCGTAGTGTTGTCGTCGAGCGTTCGGGAGAGTATTCTTGAAGTCGACAGACGGAGTTACCGGCTTGTGCGGGTTAAAGTAATGATTGAGGGGGTTGTTACTAACTAGATCAGTGCTTACGCCCCGCAAGCGGGTTGTTCGGAGTCGGAGAAAGAAGCCTTCTGGACCCTTGTTGATGATACTATGCGTAATCTGCCCCAATCCGAGAGCATTGTGGTGGGAGGGGAATGGGCATATAGGGGCATATAGGTAAGGATCGACGGGAAAATGAGCGTGTTCATGGTGGCTATGGTTTTGGCGCACGTAACGCAGAGGGGGACTCTGTTATCAGAGCCTGTCTTGTGTCAGACCTGGCCGTTGTGAATACGTTCTTCCAAAAGAAATCCGAACATCTCATTACATACAAAAGTGGGCCCCACTCAACACAAATTGACTACCTGCTCATAAGGAGATGGCACATCAGCAAAGTGACCAACTGCAAGGTTATCCCGGGAGGATGCCTCACGACACGGCATCGTCTCCTTATTATGGAAGTTAAGGTAACACCGAAACCCAAAGTGACCGAGTATCGAGCACCAAGGATAAAGTGGTGGTTGCTGGATGGACCTTCTGGGCATGGTTTCCGCGCTGCTGCTTTAATCCCCTTATTAGAAAATAGTATGGGGATCGAACATGTGGGGGAACTGTGGGGCGGCATTTAATCAGCAATCACCACCCTTGCGAAGTCAAAGCTCGGAACAACTAAGGGCGGCCGCACCCTCAACAGGGAGACTTGGTGGTGGAGTGGAACAGTCCGGGAGGCAATTCTCAGGAAGAGGACACTGTTCAAAAAGTGGCAAGCGACTAACTCTCCTGAAAACCGCGCTGCGTACAACCTTGCCAAACCCGCTGCATAGCGAGCTGTGGCCCAGGCCCGACACGAGTCTCTGACTCCCCTTTATGAGAAATTGGAGACTGAGGAGGGTCAAAAGCTCATCTATCGGCTCACAAAGACTCGGGAAAAGGTGACACTCGACATTACCAAATGTCGATGTGTCAAGGATTCTCGAGGCGCCTTGGTATGTGAGGCTAGCGCGGTGAAGGAGAGGTGGCGCTCTTACTTCCACGGTTTATTTTGCACCTTACCTTTGAGAGTGTCCTACCCTGAATTGCCCCCGAACCAAGGTCTTGTTGCACCTGTTGCACCTGAAGATGTTCTCCGTAGTCTTTGTCGCATGAAGAACCGGAAAACGGTAGGGCCTGCCCATATTCCGATAGAGGCGTGGAAGTCGTTGGGACTTCATGGTGTGGAGCTTCTTGCTGCGTTATTTAACTGCATCCTTAATACCAAAAGCATGCCTGACCCAAGGCGGTTGAGTGTGATAACTCCCGTGTACAAGGGTAGAGGCTGTGTTCAGGAATGCGGTAATCATCGTGGCATTAAGGTATACAATGAAGCTCTTCGAACGCGTCATCGGGTCCAGGCTCCGCCAAGAGTGTACTGTCTCTGAGTGTCAATACGGCTTCCGTCCTGGCAGTGGCACTACCGACCCGATATATGCACTCAGGATGCTTGGTGAGGCATACAGGGCGAAGAAGACGCCACTGCACGTGGCTTTCTTGGATCTGCAGAAGGCCTTCGACTGTGTGCCCCGACAGGCAATCTGGTGGGAGATGAGGGTGAAAGGGATACCGGAAGCCTATGTGGATATTATCAGAGACATGTACCTCCGATCCGAGTCCTTCGTTCGGAGCGCCGTTGGCGATACGAATCCTTTCCCGATTGATGTCGGTGTGCACCAAGGCTCGGCGCTGAGTCCATTTCTCTTCAGTGTTGTGCTCGACGCCATTTCGTCTCACATCCAGGACCCTGCGCCCTGGTTGTTAATGTATGCCGATGACATTGCACTGGTGGAGGAGGACCAGCGACTTTTGGAGCGCAAGGTTAATCGATGGAAGGAGACGCTCGAGAGCTGTGGTCTGAAGTTAAATTAAATTGGCGAAGACCGAGTACATGGCTTGCGGGAGTACGGACCCCCAAAGCATCGAGATAGGAAACGAACTTGCCGTGAAGACGGACAAGTTCAAGTACCTTGGGTCCGTACTGCATGAGTCCGGTGACATCGACCTTGACGTCAAAGCCCGTATAGGCCCTGCTTGGTCTAAGTGGAGGGAGGTCTCGGGCATACTCTGCGACCGCAGGATGCCGATGAGGCTCAAAGGTCTCATTTATAAAAGCATCGTGCGGCCGGTGCTCCTGTATGGTTCTGAGACGTGACCTGCCCTCAAGCGGCACGTCCAGAAGGTCCACGTCGCGGAGATGAAAATGCTGCGGTGGATGTGCAACGTTACGCGTTTGGACAGAATCCGTAATGAGCACATCCGTGGCAGTCTTGGTGTCCGTGACGTGGCTGATAAACTCCAGGAATCCCGCTTGAGATTGTATGGTCACGTCTTAAGGAAACCACAGGAGTACGTCGGTAATGTGTGCCTGAGCCTCAATATTCTCGGACCTCGACCGAGGGGTAGACCAAAGAAGCGCTGGCTAGATGTCGTCAAGGAAGATATGAGGGTCAATGGCCTTACTATTGAGGATGCTGAAGATCGGGCGAAATGGAGGAGAATTTGCCGGAAAGCGGACCCTGGCAATGGCCGGGATAACGCCAGGTAGAAGAATATAGATGTCTACTTTATTAGCAAATTAATCATGAATGTAAAAGATAATATAAATCTTAAGATTTACAAGCTTCCATAAAGCTAAGAAATTGAATATTTGCATTATTCAACTTATTTACAACTGTAGGTGTGTCATTGTTTGAATATTTATTATTTTGAAATGCATTTGTTAAGAGAATATCATATTATTAGAAATTTACCTTTTTATTAGTAATTTATATGGCGACATTTCAGTTAACTGCATTTTAAGTTGTTTGGAAATATTACGAATGAGCTGGCATTAACACTATAGTTATTAAAATAGCACTCAAGGCTGCACGACACTTCTTTGTCCATTAATATGAAGATCATAAAAAGTGAAGCAATATTATAAAATTTAATGAATAATTTAAAGTAACTTTGAGCCGTAGGTATATAAAACATATGATGTAACATGTAATATCAAGTCGAACTAGTGTTGTAACTAGCTTCCCTTCCCACGAAATGCAATTTCAAAGTACCTATCTATTTATTTTGTTTCACCATTTAAACTTTCCATATACATATACAACGTACTCTGATAATTTTTATTAATGTAATTTTTATTAATTTTTATTTACTATTCTATAGTTAGTCTTTAAGGATTAAAACCACATTCATAGTGCAATGTGCAAAAAACCTATGATAATTATTTGGTGAATAATCTAATAATAATAATAATAACTCTTTATTATAACACCATATACAAAGGATAAACAAAAGACAAAAACAAAAGAAAAAAGAAGAAAACAATAGTAATAGAAACATAACGTTGGTGATATAACTGGCGGTCTTATCGCTTTAAGCGATCTCTTCCAGACAACCGGTTGGCAAAGGAAAGATCCAATGGTTATGGACGGTGCTTGTTATTAACAATAAACTTACATGCAATATAAATATATAAATAATCTATCTAGAGGTCAAAGTATAGTTCCGGGTAATTTATAAACTTAATTTACAAAGTGCGTCTACCAACTTCGGAACACAACCCATTATCTACATATCAACGCATGTCATACTTAAACTGTAAGGTGGGGACTGTTAAATGAGACTCTCGAATTTATTAGAGTGTCCCCCATGCATACAGTTTGATGTATGTATATGCATATGGCCTGGATTCAAGACTGATCCACCCTCGCACCTGCCTCTGCAACTCCTGTGTCGCAACATCAACAGTGGCACACATTTTTTATCATTTCAATGAATGGCGAGACGAGCATGCAATTCGATTGTAAGCGATTCGACCGCTCATAGACAGTATCAAAATCTAACAACACCATGAATTACAAAGCAACGCTTGGCTTTTTCACTTCCACTGCGCTCGTCATCCTGAGACAGAAGATGTTAAGTTTCAATATCTCCGTTAGTTACTCTGGCTCATTGAGGTATTATACTAGAGCGGACATCGGGAACAAAATCTGTGCGTATGGTGCGTGCACAAGGGTACACAGTGAAGCGAGAGGGAATATAGTGTTACTTCGTAGGCGTGACAGAGACAGAAATAGAATGTACCCTTCATTTTGTTACAAACATTTTGATTGCAGTGTCCCCTCTAGTATATTATCTCAATGCTCCGGCTACATTTTTTTTTATTCTAATGAATGGCGAGACGACAGCTCATAAACAGTAGCAGAACCAAACAACACCTCGAATCACAAAGCAATGCTTGGCATTCCACTGCGCTCGTCACCCTGAGACTTAAGAAGTTTCAATATCCCCATTAGTTACTCTGGCTACAATGTCCTTCAAACCGGAACACATCGGTGCATTTTAATAACACCTAGGATTGAAGCTCAGCGAGTCCCCGGGAATGAAAGACACCAGTCTGCGTTCTGGTTCTGCCCCGGGCAATCACAAGTAAGGAATTGGGACGCTTCTCGACCTGAGATATCCAGTGCCGCCCTAAATAAGCGCGACGGCTACAGAGGGGTTTTAGCAGCAACGACGGCGTAGGTTTTTAAGTTTCTGGGAAATGTCTAACTTGTCTTTAACCCACCACGAAATCCATCAACAAGTGAAATTAATAGTAGTTGGAAATATGGGCTGGTTATTAATTATTTATCTTTGTCTAGGGAGCATGTCGGAGCCGGTGGAGGGCGGCGCTGGGCTCGCGTGGCGATTGCTAGCCACCCTGGAAGGTGGGTCCCTCATACTCGCCGCCTCCGCCCTCCTCGCCTACTCCGCCAGAAACAGAATAGTCACCAGAACACACCGGCGTCCTGTTAGAAGCGTACTGGTTGGTATATTTAATTTCTAATTCATAACACGTACTCTCCATCTAACTCTCGATTGTAGAAGAGATTCATATTCAGTAATGAGCAATTTTTTTTTGATGCAGTTTAGTTAAGGTGTTCCGGAGATGTTAAGTTTTATGTCAAGGGCACGATAACTGATTCAGTCAGTTGTGTGGGATTTGAATAAAACAAAATTTAAAAATCTCAAGTGACATAATGAGGTTTTCAAAAATGCAAATGATGACAAAGTAAGGATTGTTGACAGTCAAACGTACTTACTTGCGGACTAAAGTAAATAAAAATGCAGTCATCCTTACTTTCGCGTAAAGTAAACTGTCTGAGAATCAACTATAGTGAAAAATAATTATATTATTTTGTTAGTTTATCCTGTTTTTACGCAGTAAGAATATAACTTTTTATACCTAGTTTGTGATATGAAAATACTTGGACTAATTTTAACAAAGACAAATGTCAAAAGTAGCCGATATGAGAGAGAAACGAATATTAACATTTATCGCGGTTGGAACCGCGGGTCTCAACTAGAGTATAACATTCAGTCTTGTTTTAAGCCCTGCGACCCTGACCGACATAGCACCGAAAAACTGGTTAAGTGTACAATGTTATTGAACTTGTTGTATACATTATGTTGTCTAATGTACTAAATCTACTTAAGAACGTCACGTAATTTATAACAGTACCAACATAATTTAGATTGCTATTATATTTATGCATTAAAAAATTACATTAATATTGGTGCATAATTATTACTTTAACTATGTTTTTAAATCAATGATTCAAAAGTCAGAAATAATAACTTCCTCCAGTCAAAACAAGGCCGTATACAGGGTATATCAAGACTGCTACCGAAAACGAAGCCGGGTGGTAGTTTAAGCGACTTCAGACACAATGCAACAGAAAAAGTTGCAAAAAAAAAGCGTCAATTTTTTTTTTGTTATTTTTTCCTATGGCCATTTTTGGGTGGTAAATACATTTTTTCCTAAAATAATAGTATATACCCTTTTATTTATAAATACTCTAAGGTATAAAAGAGTTTAAATTATTATTTTAGCAAAAACTATGGATTTACCACCCAAAAATGACGATATTTAAAAAATCATAAAAAAAAATTGTCGCGTTTCTAGGCGAAATTTTTAATTGCATTGTGTTTGTAGTCACTAAAACTACCACCCGGCTTCGTTTTCGGTAGCAGTCTTGAGATACCCGGTATATAGATTTCCTTTGGTCATTTAAATAATATAGTTAAAAAAATATTTTATGAAATTAAATCAACTCTCTCTCTCTCTCTATCTCTCTCCTGAATCTTCTCGCCCTTCTAGATAGCAGAGGAGACACGTATACAGTAATAGACAATTTAGGATCCATAACACAGCCATAGACTTCCCCAAGGATTGCCACAGCGACCTGTTGGACCCGACCTGCATCCTCCATATGTCATTCTTCACCCTAAAATAATAAAAAAAATATTTGACAAAATATGCAAATAAAAAATTTATTATTTGAGAATGTTGCAGGTGACGAACACAACTGATGCGCTAGGACGAGAATTGAAGACACAGCTGGAGGCGCGTGGTTGTACTGTGAGCACGCTCAAGAGCGGAGCGGAAAGCGGGGCGATGAGCGAAGTGTCTAGCAGAGCGGATAGCGGGTACAGATTCGACGCACTAGTTGTGGTGGGAGCGGAAAACAGAATCGCTGGTTTGGATGGCATGGCGGGTGCTGTCAGTGAAGATGTTTACAGGAATTTAAAGGTAATATGGCGAATGTATATTTTTTAACCGACTTCAAAAAAAGGAGGAGGTTCTCAATTCGACTGTATGTAGCTTTTTTTTTTATGTTTGTTACCTCGTTTCTCTGTACTGTGTGAACCGATTTCGACCATTCTTTCTTTGATTGAAAGCTGGTGCTTGTCGTTTGGTCCCATAAAAATATGGTGAAGATCTGATGAATATCTTCGGACCTGGAGAGAGGAACTCCTTAAAATTAAGGAGAATTGCAATAGTTCTTTTTGCATTACGTTCATAAGAAAAGTTAAGATACAGTGAGAGAGGGAAAAAGGGGTGGGGGTGAGGGGGGGTGGGTGATAAAATTAAAATACACGTAAATTCTAATATCTTCGGCAGCTTTTAACCGATTTTAGTGATTTCTTTTTCATTGGAAAGAACGTATTAACAGGTTGATCTCAGGAACACAACATTAAGATCTGATTATCATTTTCGGACCTGGAGCGTAGAACTCCTCAAAATTTAATAGGATTTCAACGGTTCTTTTTGCATTGAGTTCAGTATAAAAGCTAGGCTACAGTGGTTGAGGGAAAAAGGGGTAGGCGCGAAGGGAGGGGGGGGGGGGGGGAAGAAAAAAATAAACATGTGAATATTCCAATATCTTTGGCAGCTTTTAGCCGATTTTAGCGATTTCATTGTCATCGGAAAGAACATATTCCTTGTGGCGTGGGGACCAAATCTTCTTCATTTAAATACCTATCAACACTAAAAAGATAAAAATAACTAAAATTTTTAATAAAAAAATTAAAACCGACTTCAAAACAAAAATCCACTAAAAACCAAAAATAATAAAATAATAACTAACCACTTAAAGCAAAAAAATAATAATATTTATTTCATGGAACTCGTGCACGTTGATTCATTTGCTTAATGACTTGACTAGCCAACAAATCAAAATATATGCGTAACATATTGAAGGCGGGTCGCCCAGTACCAAACATATAGATATTTAAATTAATATAAGGCATAGGTCCTACATGTTTGGTACTTGGCGGCCCGCCTTCAACATGTTACGCATATATTTTGATTTGTTGGCTAGTCAAGTCATTAAGCAAATGAATCAACGTGCACGAGTTCCATGAAATAAATATTATTATTTTTTTGCTTTAAGTGGTTAGTTATTATTTTATTATTTTTTGGTTTTTAGTGGATTTTTGTTTTGAAGTCGGTTTTATTTTTTTTATTAATCATTTTCATTCCTTATAAAATAATCTTAGGCACACATTAAATAAGTTAAATATGCATTGTGCATAATTTAATTTAATAGGTAATAAAACGCTATCTCCCGCCCGGCATATCAAATTTCAAAAAGACAATTTCTTACGATGTGAACTCCAGAAAAAATACTAATTTTGATTCTTAATTTTAACAGAACTTTTACAAAATTTCAAATAATATGTATAAGCTCAACCCAATAACCCAAACTAGTTTGGCACATAATGTTCGTATATTTTCACCGACATTTAATACAGCCTAAATAAATTAGTAAAAGGTAATATAATCCCGTCATTGCAATATGTACGACCTTCAACACTCCTGTCTAGTTAGCAATAATAATCCTTGAACAATAGAAAGCACCTAATCGACGGTGTGGTTGCAGTTAATATTTTTTTGCCGGCGACTTACAACATTAATCATCGGAACATGACGGAGATTTCTCCTAGATTTTTTTAACCATTCTCGCCTCCGTGCGTGATGGCAAGTGCAACGCCGTCTCTTAATGGGGACCAGTGAATTAAGAGCATCCACCGAGAAAAAGATCATCAAATTGGGTCCGTTGAAAAAAATATCTACGGCGAAGTGCCAATAACACCTAACTGACAAACACAACTGAAAAATAGATTGTATGTATCAGCCCATATACGTCTCACTGCAGGGCACGGGCCTACTCTACAATCGAAAGTGTGATTGAGAGTGGTTAGGCCATATAGTCCACCACGCTGGCCTAGTGCGGGTTGAAAAATAGATTAATATACACATATGTTAAGTTAAAAAGTAGTTAATTATATTTATTAATGGGGAATAGTAATAATGTAGGCTTTATATGTTTTATTGACTTTGTGTATTTTTTGATAGTGTAGTAGTTATTTGATTAGATAGTAGGTATTGCCCTAACTAGATAGGTTGTAAAATAACAGTTAGGAGGAATTGATACTTCACCGTCGATATGCAAAACCTACTCAAAACATTGGTCGAACCCAAAACGCACCGCACTTGCGCAGGCCATTATAATTTCATATAATAAACCCATAAATAATAATATAAACCTATAAAAATGATAATATTTGTTTATTTTCAGATATTAGAGAACCTCGCGCCGTTGGTACAAAGGGGCGGTTGCATTGCATGGGCGTGCGCGGGAGCGACGAACGGAAACTTCAGTGAAGCTAGCAGTGCTTTTGACTCAGTGCTGAAAGCAAGTCTTCAACATATCGCTACAGCGTAAGGACCTCTGTACCCTTAATTTATGGGATAAATGCGTAATCTTTGATCGAGCTAATTCGTCAGTTACATAAAGATTTAGCGATCATATTTTAATCATACGCCTGAAACCATATAATATATTACCTGATTTTTTTAAAACAAAGGAGTATAGCTTGTCTGTCCCATCACACTTTACAAATAGAAAAACAATTACATAAAGCTTGACCATGTTTCAAACAATCACCGGTACTCGTGTAAAAGTGGGGTGGATAAAGCTCTAACCGAGGTAGACTTCTCGTTCTTTCTCTTGAACCATAGGAAATACATTGCTGAAGCTAAATCCAAAATCTCTAAAATACAATGTGAGAGGCCGCCTGCGTAGGTGCTAGGTACCTACGCAATGTCTGATTCTCCCGCCAAACAGCAGAGTAAATGCAATGTTGTGTTTCTGTTTGTGTTGTTGTGGTTTGTTGTCTCAGCATGGTGAGTGCAGAGGAATGCCAAGCATTGCCTTGTAATTCAGTTGTTTGGTTTTGCTACTGTTTATAATAATAATTATTATTATTTTATTTCGGATAACAAGAAGATCCATATTGGGTTAGTAACATTTAAGCTTAGAAAAAGTGTTAGTAATAAATTATACGTAGAATACCTGGAGACACTACAATGCCAACCTAACGCTAGATTATTTGACCGTATGTATGTGTATGAGCGGTCGTACTCATATCGCTTACCATCAGGCGATCGGCATGTTCGTATCACCATTCATCGCAATAAACATAAGTCCACAAAAAAAGCTTAATCCTGTTTACATACATCAATTGTGTCCGTGTCCAGGAGTCACTGTGAGCCGGTGTGGGTGGGCCGCCATGACACAGCTCGACAGACAGCAACACGACTAGTCGACGCGCTCGTCACTTGCACCACCGACCACGACGCATCCGTCTTGTCTATTAGGTGCGATCTATTATAATTTTCATATGATTACACTCGGTATTATTTATACCTATATGTCGATAAAGAAAATGTACCCACCTATTATTTTTGGTCATGAGTCATAACGTATGTAAGCATTGACCTATTGTTATTATGGATTAATTAAATAATAAGGTATCTGAAAACATATTGTTTCCACCTGTTAATAGTGTTGTTTTTTCACAGGAATGTTGCGTACAAAACTGGAGAGTACGTCTGCCGATGGCTTAAGATTGTTTCGTGAAATGTGCCTTCAATCAGCCTTTTTATTAATATTTATTATAAGTGGAATTGTAAATAAATAGATAATAAATATTTTTTTTACCCAATCTCATACATAGGTAGGTATTCTATAACTTGTGAAGACCAGCGCGATTTTTTTAGAAGTTTATTACTTGACTGCCTCGTTAGCGCAGTTGTAGTACGGAACGATTACATCACTGAGGTCTCGGGTTCGAATCCCGGTCATAATTGATATTGGATTTTTCTATTCGATTCAAGACCGAGGTCAGGACATGTGCCCCATATGGCGATAGGCGCTACCTACCGGGTATCTCAAGACTGCTACCGGAAACGAAGACGGGTGGTAGTTTTAGTGACTACAAACACATTGCAACTAAAAATTTCGCAAAGAAACGCGACAATTATTTTTTATGATTTTTTAAATATCGTAATTTTTGGGTGGTAAATTCATAGTTTTTGCTAAAATAATAATTTAAACACTTTTATACCTTAGAGTATTTATAAATAAAAGGGTATACACTATTATTTTAGGAAAAAATGTATTTACCACCCAAATATGGCAATAGGAAAAAAATAACAAAAAAAATTGTCGCTTTTTTTTTCAACTTTTCCTGTTGCATTGTGTCTGAAGTCGCTTAAACTGCCACCCGGCTTCGTTTTCGGTAGCAGTCTTGATATACCCTGTATATTACAAGACGACACGATTGTAATAAAATATTGCGCAAGAATTCCAAATAAAAATAAATTTCTAATATAAAGTTATACTAATAAGCAACATGTTACCGTGAAAGTTTATTGCGTAAAAATAATTTTTAAGCCATTGTGATCAGAATAAATATTTTATTGAATTGCTTATATCTTTCCTTCATTCCTTTAGTCTGGCGTTATCCAGGCCGGTGCCAGGGTCCGCCATCCAGCTTATTTTCCTCCAATTCGCCCGATCTTCGGAATCCTCAATAGCAAGGCTATTAACCCTTATATTTTCCGTGACGACATCTAACAGCGCTTCTTAGGTCAATTCAATTGCTTGTATTGTTAAAAAATATCCAGAGTAAATCAAACCTATCTGTATTCTGTAGGTACCAATGGCGTAATATCCTTTACATAATATGCGCTGCATTTCATTGCATATTGTTAGCTCTATAACTGACATTAAACCTATGAAATATATAAACTCTTAAAATTGCCTTTTTCGAAATACAGAACCTACACAAAATATTGCAGTTTGTCATAACTAATTATGAACCCAAATGTTCATGCTATAGCCATTAACTTAAGGCAGCACTAGAGTCTAGACCAAATAGGACTTGTAGTCTGTAGATAAAAAAAAATTCGCAAGTTCTTTAACATCGTGGTGCATCAATTATTAACATTCCATTTATAATGAAGAACTATCACTAATTAATTATCAACATTCGTCGAATTGCCTTTAAGCAATTATTTAAAGGGCCTTAAAGAAAAAATTATATATTAAACAATCGTATATTAATTAAATCCGCTTCGAAGCTATATGTTCGAAACTTTAATTGGTTATAGAAGTGCCTGTTTATTTTTTCATAGCAATCGGCTATATATATCATATTTTGCTATTATGTATCGACGATAACTATTTAATAAATATACATATTTTTGGTTAGTCTCTCTCTCTCTATTTGATTGAAAATCCTTTGCTTTGCTGTAGGGCAGGTAATCGCTTGCAGGTAAGGGAATCTGTACTTACATATTTCTATCATTTTTAAAATCGACGTCGTTTTAACAAGTAAGTCGGAGTGAATAGTTTTGATCTTCATTTTTTCTTTGGTTAGTTTTAGATATGTGCATGTGTTTTATCGTATATACTTTGATATCATTTTTTGAAACTAAACAGTAATGCATTAAATACCTATTTACAGGAGCTTCCCGAGATTTTAGATAAGAAATGGTTTATTATTATTCCTTTATCTTCATCGTCTTCATCAGAAGATGTACAGGAAGAGTATTTCAGGAGAAGTAAGCTCTGACTAAAGTGTTAATGAAATAAAGAAGTCTGAAAATAAAATTATACGTTTTTATTTTACAATGTTGCATCTTTCGTTTAACATTTATCGAATCTAATAATTATTTAAATAAAACCGACTCATAATCAAACTACTTACAATTTGGAAATTAAAAGTTGTTTGATTAAGTGAGAATTAATAAGAAGAGAGAATTAAAACGAAACTGGTGGCTCGGTATCACCATTTATATCTACGTTTTGAAAGTACCAGCGCTCCCTCTATATTATAAATACTCGTAAGGCACGTATGTATATTATAATTTAAAACTTAAAACAATCTTATTTCCCTATTTTAATTGGCTATTAATCTAAAACAATTTTGAAGTAATTTTAATGTTTAAATAACCTATATATTTTTACTTAAAACATTATGTACGTTATTTACAAAGTCGTACTAAAAAAATAATGTCAATTTGAAATAATAATTAATTACAATTATTGAAAGTATCAAAATATGTTCATCCAATTACCCCAGTGTCAATGCGTAAATCCCAAAATGCCATGAGATTCTAGACCTATACCAGCCTAATTAATAACCTTATACAAAATATTATTTCATGTTCGTACTGTAGCAACACTGGTCATTGGCTGTCATTTTCCGCAATGGAGTGTTGGACGTGTCCGTAACAACAAAAAACAACTTTTTATTTAATCGTAATGCTGTCAGCACGTTAACAGTTATCCGAAACACCATTCGCGATTATGTTAAGTTCGTGTGATGTTTTGTTTAGTTTTAATTCGCCGCTAAAAAATGGAAGAGGTAGGTTATTGTTGTCCATAAATATGTTGAATCACATACGCTGCGCGTGGTATTATTTCGCAATCATTTGTTTTAGGAACTTAACGAGCATGATTTGGAGGAGAGATTGTATGCTATGTTACATCATGTCGATGAGACACAGAAAAACGTGAAGGAAAGTGGAGAGAATGTTGAGCAATTTCTGGAAAGTATCCCGCGGAGTACAGTGCGACGTTACTGGCGCACTAGTGGCGACATTAACAAGACCCTCGCCCCGAAGGATGCTCAGCCCGCAATCAAGACCTTGGCGCCAAAAGATCCACCAGCAATAAAACCTGTAAGCAACACTGTACCTAAAGAAGAGAAACGCAAACCACCACTCGCCCCGCCCCCCGCAGTCCTGCCTAACCCTCAGTTACCACCACAAAATGTAAAAAGCACCATTGAAATTATAAACCATGAAGTAGTGAATCAAGTTATCCTTGAATCAAGTGATGAAGATGAAGTTATTGAGGTGGCGTTGCCTGCCAAACCTACCATCACTATCGAGAGTTCTGATGAAGATGATCTTCAGATTGTCCGACCGGATTCCCCAGCCAAAATTCACAACAAACCTATTGAGAGATGTGTATCGGCAAGCCCTGTACCTTCAGTTGTTTCATCAGTTTCTGATGAATTCATTCGAGGTGATTGCATAGCATTGAATATCTCCTCACGCCGACCAGACAACCCAAGTTTTGATTTCAGCCTCCATGGCTCCGACTTACTTGACCAAAGCACACCATTGAGAAAGAAAAAAAAGAAAAAGTCAAAAGAGGCAGTGACTTCTACTCCAAATATTGCAGTGTCAAAATCAGCTGCTGATGAATGTTTTGCCACACCAAAGAGTAAAGCTAAAAATAAAAAACGGAAGTCTTACACCATATCAGAAAAAAGTGTTCCCAATGCTGATGTTTATGATTCGGATAGCAATCAATCTGCCATTGAAGTCAATAAGGGAGCGAGTTATGTTGTGACTGATAAAAGCCTACCTAGTACTGATGTGTATGAATCAGACTCAAGCTTTTCAGAAATTGTCAAGGAAAAAATCCCTAAAACAACTTGTGACATAGCCAGCTCAGATAGCAGCCTCTCCCTTAATAAACCAGATGAGGACACTCTAAACACACCCAAAAGAAATGACATGTCTCATCAAAGTCGCAATTTTGTGGCAGTGCCTATAGTTGATTTGACAGAAAGTGACAGTTTTGTTTCATTTAACACTTCAGACATCTGTGAGAACATTGTCATTGGCAATGTGTCCGGTTTCCCAGAGTCTGAGGATTATGGTGATGAAAATGTCCCTCAGAATGATATTTCCAAATTTGTGTCAACGAAAATTCCGCCTATATTAAACGAAGACCTGGACTTTGACAACTTAAAAGGAAAGAATAAAGTGTGCAAGAGACGACGATACTCTCTCACAACTCTACGCGCTGACATGGAGAAATTCTATAATGAGAGCTGGGGCGGAGAGAATTTTAACCATAGAGAAATACAGAAAAATATGTCACGTAAGTTTTTCTTTCATAATAATTATGTTGGTCTTTCACAATAGTTACAGATTTCTTTATTTTTACTCAAAGGATGACCCAATTGATTTGCATTATCATGAAATTGCTAAAGTTAATAACAATCCAATGCCATTAAATTGTTTTCACAAAGTAAAGTAATTAGTTAATCTGTTGTCATTTTAGGAAATAACAATTAGTAATTAATGGTCATTACATGGTCTTTATGTTAATGATTATTACATATTTGAGATATTTAAGATTACTAATTTCTTTCTAATGTTAACGAGGCAATA
The DNA here is from genome assembly GCA_009982885.2 of Hyles vespertilio. Lineage (NCBI taxonomy): Eukaryota > Metazoa > Arthropoda > Insecta > Lepidoptera > Sphingidae > Hyles > Hyles vespertilio. The sequence continues at coordinate 22,093,780 of CM042808.1, read as the reverse complement.
ACAGTTTACTAAATGAATATAAGAAAAATCTAGAAGTATTGCTTTGATAACTTTGCTTAAATTACATGCATCAGTATTCAATTTCTGTATTTTATTAATGACCCTAAAAATGACATTAATTCATTTTTAAACTTTACTCAGAACCGACTAAACTCTCTTACTTGATCTTATGCAGACTTACAACCTTATTTCAAGACAGTTTATACACAATAGTTATCAAATGTTTTTTCCTTTCATGGAGTAGTTTACTACAGTATGGTTATAAAGCTGAGATTGTGGGTTTGAATCCCAGATTGGGAAATGTGACATTGGATTTTATATTCATTATCAGCACAGAGTCAGATATTGGGCCCAATATGCCGATAGGCTTGGCCCCCGATCACATCATAGGACGGAACAAACAAGCCGAAATGTGGGTGTCCTGGCACATCTGCCTTCCCATTCAGGAAAAAAGGCATGAGTTTATGTATATATGTTGATTCCCTTACCAACAACTTTTAAATTTAGTTTAAGCATAAAGACAAAACATTTAATAGTTAAGATAGGTTTGTAAACTATCTATGCATAAGACCTTTAATCTTTCTACATTAGCAGAATGATTGTTCAGATGTATGAAAAAAGAGAATTTAATTGCTATGTATGTAGCACAATATGTGATATTTTTATAAATATGTATGTATATATGTTATGTGCTATCATCTGTATGTTTTATTCTGTTTTTTATTCCTTACCACTAAATTATACCTGCCTTTGTCTCCTTGCACTACCTTCAGGTTGACTGAGAGAAAATGCCAATAGGTATTAAGTCTGCCTGTACTATATAAATTCTTCTTATCTATATATATAAAAGAGGAACCTGACTGACTGACTGACTGACGTATTAACGCACAGCCGAAACTACTGGAGCTAGGAACGTGAAATTTTGCACAGAGGTTCATATTATGACGTAGGGTAGCACTAAGAAGGGATTTTTGAAAATTCAACCCCTAAGGGGGTGAAATTGTAAATAAATAAATGAATAATTAAGTATTTCATTTCCAGGTGACAAAAGCCTATGGGCTATTGATCCAAAAGACAGATTACCGACTGCAGCAAAAAGGAGAGTGACGTAAGTATCCAAATCATAAATACAATGTATAAAAGTTTTCATATAGCCTAGTAAATCAAATAATCCTGTCATTCAGAATTCTAGTTTCACATATAAATACAGTTTTGGAGTTTATATTGCTGTAGGGTCCATTAGAAATATTTACAATGCAGTCAATTATTTTTAAAAAAACCTGAGGGAATAAAAACCATTTAGAATATAAAGGTAGCTGTTTTTTTTCCATTAAAAGTGAAATGTGGATTTAATGTCTTATTTTCTATTTTTATATATTCCACTTTATATTATTTTAACTCGCTTTCCAAAATATTTTTTTAATCTACACTTTATTATTTACTTTTAATTCAATCCTTGTTTAACCAACTTCAAAAAAATGAGGACGATCTCATTTGTTTAATAGCAGTAAAACATTGGGTTAATTGTTTTATTACTTCCTAGTTTTATTTTTCTACTCTTTGCACAAATTAGTAATTAGCTGAGTATTTAATTTAAAGACCATTTGTTTTTATCAATAGGCACAAAGGTTTAATTCGAAAGTTTTAATTACATTTGTTATCATTCTAAAGTCAATAAAACGTAAACGCGTCTGTCATTAATATCAACATTTTAGTTAGTGTTGTGGTCCACAACTTGTGGATACTGTAGACTATTTAGCAGTATAAAATAGCAGATTATAAATAGCAGTTATTGTATAGTTGCAGCTATTGCAACCGGCCTGGCCACCGCGATGACACGTGCAGGATGAAACCGCCCGTGTGCTACATGTGCGGCAATACGGGTCACTTTGAACCGCGCTGTCCCCGCAAAATTTGTGTAAATGTAAGTTATAAATAACTATTTTTTATTATTACTTATTGCTATTTCTAAATACAATAATGATCAAATTCAGATATACTTTAAAACACTATAACACTTTACTAAGAGCTCAAGTCAATGTTACGACAGACCTGCTCAATAACGTTGACATGGAAACGAAGAGTCCCATACTGCATTGACGGTAGCAATAATATAGTTTATACAAAAGTCAAGCTCGCATTTTTTTCTCATTGGCAATATGTGAAAACTATATCAGCTTCCGTACTTACATCTTCAAAATGAAAAACTTTTACCATCATTAAGATATACATTGTTAAATTAAGTGCATAGTTTCACGTCCTCCAGGTTATGTTGGATATGTGTTATTTGGCAGTAAGAATCTCGCTGTGTAATTACCTTCAGATTGCAATATAAAATAATTATTCTTATTTACAGTGTGGTTCGCCGAATCACATTTACTCAACAATGTGCCGCAACTGTTGCTCATGGGGCTCCGTCCGATGCAACGAGTGTGGTCAGAACGGTCATCCGGCCAGTCACTGCCCTGATATATGGCGCAGATATCATAACACCGTAAGTTCACTGCTCGTATTTTACCAATCTATATCGGCTAGTGAAACAAGGCGGTTTTGAAAAAATTATAAGCTGTGCTCCATAAAGATTTGGTTTAAGATTTTTCAAATTGCTACCTGTCCAACATTAATTCTAGGCGAACACAATATTTTTAATTTGTAGAAAATTATTACTCTGGTTAGATCCTCAAATGTTAAGAAAGCTTAAATTTTTTTTCTTTCCCAGATCGATATCAACGTGCCCTTGGAGAAGAACACCCAAACCAAGAAACATTTTCAGATGTATTGCAGTGGATGCACTCGCCGAGGCCACCTCATCCACACGTGCCGAAGCACCCTACCCTTCTCCGGTCTGCCTATCAACTCACCATACGTATACCTATACAGGCCTGTGTATACATCTACACCGCAAGATTCAGATATGGACGAATCCAACAACTCGAAGAATATAAAGTCATTGCAAAATAATAGTACCAGCCAAGATTTTCCTATCTCTCCGGCTATCACATCGAGACAAGAACGTAACAAGCGACAGTCCAAGTCTCCTACTGTCCACGAAACCCATGTTAATAAAAAGAGAAACTTGTCCGTAACAGATGAGATGGATCCAAAACGAAGCACCAAAAGCCCCGTCAGCAATTCCCAAAGGAAAACCTCTCAAAGCATGGACGATAATAATAAGAGTAAAAAGGATACTAACAAAACGCCCGATGCCGATTCCGCTAAAAACCATCCATCAAATAGCCAAAAGGCACTTGATTTCATTCCCATCGGATCAACAAATTTCGACAAACGAGGGCATATCATCCAAGATAACGAAGTATCCGACACAAGTGAGGTCGTTACTTCAGCGCGGATTTACGTAACCAACGATATTATCAATAAATTAAAAACGAAAGACGGTGAGGAATGGTTGCAAGAAACTATGAAGAAACACGATATTGTAGTAGAATGCACCGAAGTTAACTCATTTTTGAGTATCAAAGGGAAAGTTGGCGCTCAGGAGGCGTTCCAGGCTGCGTTACGCGAGTGGTCGGCCAAGCAAAACGCAGAGACAAATTCTATGAACGACTCGAATATTTCTAAAGAAAATAACATCGATCAGTACAGTTTAAGTCTCATTCCCAAAAATAGAAACAATCTCTTACGCCAACTAAGCAAAGCTTTAAATTCTTTAAAAGAAGAAATAGGAGATCCTAAGGATTTGTACAAGGAGTTGACATTCTTCCAAAATCGTCACCAACAGCTTCTGAAGCAGAAAACGGTCAGTCCAAAACAAGTATCGAACAACAGGTGTCACATAAACTTGATGCTCAAGAAATTGAACATGGTCTTGCTCGGCCAAGCTGGTCTTGCTGACGGATCACAACATCTGGCCGAATTAAATTTGTTCCACAAACAACTCTTAAATTCCACTCAGAAAAACATATCGCCGGACTTACGTAAAGAAATTGGACTTCATTACCACAACATATTTGCAGCCATACCCAGAGACGATTATGTTGAACTTCTAAAGAAATTCTACCAATCTACGGCTTGTTTCAAAAGAAAGAAGAAGGATAGATCGTTCACGCTCAATCCAAAAATAAACAGGTTCAACAAACCGGTAACTACCATGCCGTCTCAGCAGACGCATGCCAACATTGTTAAAGAAAATAAAGCAGGCAATACCGCCCCCAATAACCTCGTTCAATCTCTCAGGCAAAAACTAGTATTCTATCAGCAGAGATTACTAAAAACGCGGCCCAATGGAGCCGTGCAGAAGAAGACGAGGATAGAATTGTTAAAGAAGCTGCACTCGTTCATCGTGTGTATATTTAAAAATGAGAAGTTTTCATCGAAGACGATGAAAAAGATGAGGAAGGCCCAAGAACAGGCGCAGATGTTCTTGGCAAATGTATAAAAATATATTTAGGGAATAATGTTTTATGTACGCGCCGACCAGGTGGTGAAGGCGGTGTAGCACCCCGGCAGTATTTTTCGTGTTTGATCCCAACATCTTGTGCGGGATTAATTTATGCTCGTCTTTGATTGCCGGTTTGATGTATAATGGCACTTTGAAGTGCATGTGAAGTTATTAAAACTTCTTAGTGTAAAGCAATAACTGTTTTTTATTACAACCCTCATGAACTTCTACAAATGTTTTAACTTACAGATAAAAATGATGCTAAAAACATAAATGAACTCTTTCCTTTGTTTGCCGTATAGTACAGGCAACGAAGCAACGGGTTACTCTTGTCCGCAATGCATAATTTGCCAGGAGTTTTTTTTCATGAACAGGTGGCATATGACCCCACTAGATTAAAAACCCAAAATACTTACAAAAATGGTGTCCGCTAGAGCCGCCATTTTGGAAAACGCGTTTGAAGCCATATCTCCGGAACCGTCCACTTTAGGCCCATCATGCTAAGGACCTTCCTTGTAGATAATTAAATTTCCCATCCTTTTTGTTCAATATTTTTTTTTGTACCATTAACCGTTCGCGATTTACAATTACACATTGCTTACATAAACAACGGCGGGACGTTAGTAAAGGAGATGTGCTATCTTGGGCCGTTTTGTGTACGTCTAATACAAATTCTAGAAAAAAATGTGGAATTCAAATAAAATACATTTAGATTTCTTGGACAACAGGGGGCTTTATACAAAAATGTGATTGTTTTAGTACAGAAGCAATATTTTCTTCTATAATCTGTCCTCCATGATGCCTAATTGTCATTTCGTTCAAAAATGCGCGAATCCATTATCTTTAACTTGAATATGTCTTATTTTTAAAACCCCCCTACAAATTATAATTATTGTCTATATTTCTTTTTCCATATTCTTCGCTTTTTAAAAGACGATATATGTTGTTAAAGAAGTCACTTTTATTATTTTATTTATGTTACATGATTTTAGTTTAAGAACGAAAATGTTTAACTTGACAGCAATTGCAAAACTCTGTGTTATCTGTCTACGTCTGTGGCCGTAATTCGTATTATTTTTTATTATTCGCATACATTTCGCAAATGTGTATTTGCTTCTCTGTATACCTGGCTTTGTTTTATGGATTCTGATTCTCGCAGATGATATATCTTGACGTTTAAACGCAATTACTAGTTCGTATTTTGGTGAGTAAACATATTATTTATTATTTTGAATGCCACATGTAAGTAATACTGTTATGTTTTTCTATGTTCATATTTCTCTTCTAACCCACAATTCTGCTTTTCAGCACATCAAAAGTGGCGCTTTGCTTGAATTGCACTTCTGCAATTGTTGTGAAATGGTTGAATTGCACTTCTGCAATCAAAAATTGAAATGGATTCTATCATTCAACAGAATCTTAGTAACTACATGGGCTGCCAATTCACTCTCGTGTAGAGTATTTCAAAACGTTTTATTGCTGAAATGGCAGAACAAGAAGTAAGTATTCTATTTTCTTCATTAATTTGGGAAATGTATGTTTTATGCCAATTAATCAAGGTCAATACAAAGTATGGAGTATTACAAAAGTATTCATGTTAGAGCTGAATTGCATTGTGTCCACAGGACAAGTCTACTAGTACATAAATATGTAAGAAGTGATATTTTATATATTGTTGTTTAAATTGTTAAATGAATTACATTTTCTTTTATTTCCCTCTGGACACTCAGATGATCTTGTGTTATGTATAATATATTATATTATAATTATATCCATAATAACAACACTATGTCTGATGGTAAGCACAAATGCCGTCCAGGAGGAATATCTAATGGCATCAGATGACTGTCCCAAGACATTTCATACAATTATCCGGCCGGCCTGCTAAGATGCTTTTTTAAACAATAGTCCGCTATTGTTTAAAGAAGAAGACCTGGGATCATACACATCAAAGCAAAGAGTTATTTATTCATCATAATTCTTCGATATCTTCAATATTAAATCTTTTTTATTTTGTTTTAGTTATCAGGACGAGCAATTATCTGTACAAACTGCTGGCTGCAAATAAATCAAGCTGTAGACAATGAGCAAGATTTTATTCCAACTCCGCCGTAAAAAGATTGTATCAATCTCGATTCTTTTGGACATACTTAACACCCACAAGTGCTTCATGTTGAAAGGAACATGGCTGGATACTGGACAGTGGGTTGCTGTACTCATACCATGATTATACTGTGGTATTTAGCCTTTAGATTGGGCTACCAATAGTACAATATAGGAGCACCAGCATTGTTCCTAGATGTTTTGACTGGAGATTATTTTTAGGCGAATATAAATAAAAAATATAAAGCAAGATCTGGTTGTACTTTATTGTCCTTAAGTTTTGTTTGATTTTAGTTTTCTTTCATCAATTAATCCTACTTTTTCCTTATGTGTGCTCAGAAATAACCAGTTAGAATTAATGTCAAATACATTATTTGAAAAATAATATCTTAAACCTTAGGATAATATTATTTTTAAGTATGTAGAAATCTAATATACTAAAGTATATTAGACTTCTAGGGGTAGACTTAATATAATGTTTGAAATGTTAGCTTGTACAGAAATGATTGCTAGTATGTTCTTTTACTAGACATTAAGGTATAGAAGTAAACATGGCTGCTATCAGATTCGATTCCATTTTTATAGTGTATTCATTTGTATGGACTATAATAACTAAGAGCTTATTAAGTGCATATGCCTAATAATAAAATGATTATTTGTTCATATGCACATAGGGAACACCTCTGACTTTTTGGAGTCATGTGTGTATTGATAGTCAATCACCACGCACTAAAACGGTGAAGGAAAACATCGTGAGGAAACCTGCTTACCATAGCGATTCATAAGAATTTCTATGGTATGTAAGTCCGTCAACCCGCACTAGGCCAGCGTGGTGGACTATATAGCCTAATCACTCTCAATCGTATTCTTGATTGTAGAGTAGGCCCGTGCCCTGCAGTGGGACGTATATGGGCTGATACAGAAGCTAGCAGTCGCGACAAGTGATCAGTCTGTGCCGTGCTGTATCTCATGCCTAGCAGATTTTTATTGTGGATTATTTAAATAGGTTGTTTAGCAAGTATTATGCACCGCACTTACGGCCAGATATAGGTACAGTTTCTTAATATTGAATAACTATAAACATGACGAGATTCTGACAGACTTGTTGCAATTTATTGTATAGACATTATGTTATATTATATAAGATGATCAATAAAGTATGATAATAATTCTGTTGACGTAAAAACATTTACGAGTTATATAGAGTACAGTAATTTATAGCACAGACGACTAAAAATAATATTTGATTTACAGGAAAACGAATTACGACTTCATATTTCATAAATGTCAAGTTTTGACATCGGTTGTCAAACATGCCGTTTCAGACGCCATATTGTCCCCTTGTAGTGTTGCTGTTCTTGGCTTGGTATTTATTTTTGTATAAAGCTAATATGTAACGTATAATAGTATTTCATACAGAAATCGAATGCCAATTTCACTAAGTAAATTTGGTGTAATGTACTACAAACGGCCCAAGGCCTTTCTGGCCCATCTCCTTTATAAATTAAAAAATTAATATCAATAAAATATTGTTGACTTGGTCCTTCTTTTATCTTTAATATAAAGTTATTATTTTTTCGTTGCATCTGAAGCCCATAACGGTGTAGTGCACAAGTTTTCCATAACTGTTGTTTAGACTAAATGTTCAATAGGCACTGCGCAACACTAGTCGCATACGTCATCGGCCAACCATAACGTCATTTGTGATAAATTGATAAGCTCCGTACTTGTTGATTTGTTAAAAACCCATTTTAATCAATAACAAAACAAAACTACTTCACTGTGATTTGTGAAACGTGCGTCGCGAAAATGAAGCCGCATCCATGTGCTTTACTACGTGTGTTCAATATATTATTAGTAATATGTACTTTACAGTGTATTAATGGCCAAAGAGTAAGCATTTTATAGTTTTTACATTAGAAATTGTATTTCCCAATTAGTTACTTTAATATTAAACGATATATATTTAGTTACATAAAGTAATTTTACGAATCAATCGAAAATATTCAAGTGTCAATTTTTTAAGCAATGAGGCACCTGTATAATATGCTCTCTAATTTTTATATCATTATGATAATATTAAATAGAAAATATTTATGTAGTAAAATAACTTAATGATTATTCCAATAAATAAAGAGGTTTCTAAATTACCGTATACATTAACATTTGTTTATTATCAATTGTAATGAGAAATTACGAAATTTTAAAGCCCTTGTGCCACTTTTGAATATCAATTTCGAGATGTCAAGTATTTAAATATTTTGCAAAGATTGTATTAGATTTATTACTTAATTTTTACAATACCGAAAAAGATTCAAATACTCTCAGAGAGCTCTAATTTGCATTTGTAAGCCATTAACACTTGGTATTATAAATTTTTTTTTCAACTTAGTGCAAGACTATAATATATGACCGCTCATGGACAGTAGGAAAACTAAAAAACACCATGAATCACAATGTTATGCTTGTGGCATTTCAATGTGCTCGTCATACTGATTCATATAATGTTTAGTCTTCATATGCCCAGTAGTTATTCTGGCTACAATTTCATTAAAATCGGACTTACTGACAGGTATACCAAAATGGTACTATTATCAATGATATGATGCATATTTTTAAATTAGTAAAGTATCAAGAAAGTAAATTGAAAAAGTAACATGAACAAAGCCTTTTACAACCCATAGATAGTTGAATAACTAAATTAATAATAATATTACATGCATTTTTAAATATCAAAATATATATATATTTTTTTTTTTATTGCTTTGAATGGCGAGACGAGCATGCCGTTCGCCTGATGGTAAGCGATGCGACCGCTCATGAACAGTAGCAAAACCAAACAACACCTTGAATTACAAATCAATGCTTGGCATTCCACTGCGCTCGCCATCCTGAGACATAAGATGTTAAGCCTCAATATGTCCAGTAGTTACTTTGGCTACATTATCCTTCAATCTGAAACACAACAGTGCATTTAAACTGCTGTTTGACGGGAGAAATAGACATTGCGGTGGTACCCACCCAGACAACCTCTCACATATCAGAGACCTACCACCAGTTAAACAGTATTTTATTTTTACTAAATATTTAGACATTCATAAATGAAATTTAAAATTATTACTAAAAAAACAATACTGTATTGGTATGTTTTTAATAAAATAAATTTTTAGTTTGCAGATGAAACTTATTACCCAGTGGGCTTCTACGATAGTCAGCAAGGACAGTATGAGATGATCAAAACAGCATTAGAAAAACTGGAAAATGGTATGTAATTAAAAAATCTTACTGGCATTATGTAATGACCTTTTCAGGTAACTAGTAACCCAGCAGAAATGCTGCAGGCCTAGTTCATTTGGTTTCTACAAGTATATGGATGTCAGTTACATGTGTGCTAGAGAAATCTTGCCTTAGGGTTCTGATGATACTCAACGGCACCATAAGAGAAAAATCAATAAGGGCCCCAAGACAAATGTCACTTTTCTGATGGGGTGAATGCCTGCGGTAAGATCTAATGTATGGAAATGACATTTGGCAGTGGCATGATTTCCGTCATCTTCATACACTGTACATTTCGTTGGCATTCACACCAAAAGAAAAGTGACATTTGTCTAGGCCCCTAGTTTTCAGAAAGATTTAGATGGCAGATGGACGGGTGCTACAGAATTCTTAGGAATGCTTATCATACTTAAACTACATCTACTACTTTATGAAACAGGGTTTTTGTCTCTTATGTTTCATCTACAACAATTGGCATTTTTTGTCTCTTATATTCCATTTACAATCAGCTGTTGCAGTCATAATCAGTCAGTACCTGGATGACCGAACTTTGCTCGTTTTTTTTGGACTTAAGAAATTGCACCCTTGAAAGAATTACTCAACTTAAAGTCTTCTTGTACTTTTTACTATTTATTATTCCAATACAGTTCAACATGGTCTTATTTTCTTTTACAAATTATTCCTAGTAACGCTCCGCGGAATATACCGTACTTTATATAATATATTCTCTCTCGATTCAATACTCGCTCAATCCGGCAGTATATATTTAATAATCCATGATTCAAACAAATAGCCATATCCAAAATTAAAAGCCAAATTACCAATTTCACTTACTATTTTTAAAGTTTTGACATATATCCCAATAAAACAGAACAGAGAAATAAGGCAGAAATACGTCAAAATTCGGAACCATTGCAGTAAGGTGTGTAGGTATGCTCAACTGCCGACACATTCACAATTCAGTCGAAAACGGAGACCCTACCAAGGTTTGGAAATTTCTTGAAGACACTGGGAGTGGGTAAATCCCGACGAGAGTCCTTTTGTAAATCCATCGATTTGAATTCCTTAAACCGTCATTTTTCCTCGTCGTCTTTCTTTGACAAGTCAATCAAAGACAATACCATTAAGTTCCTTTCGACCCTCAAGACTCCCGATTGCTCTGCTTTCGTCATTAATCAATTTGCTGCTTGTGATGTTAGGAAGACCATTACGCTCATCTCGTCTAATGCGACGGGAAGTGACTGTGTCAGCCGTAATATGATTCTCCCTATCCTGGACGAAATCCTTCCTATAATTTCCCATATCCTTAACCATTCTATTTCCACTAGCACCTTTCCTGCTGCTTGGAGACAAGCTCATGTTATTCCTACTCCTAAAAAATCCAATGCATCCAATTTTACTGACTTTCGTCCTATCTCAATTCATTCCTTTCCTCTCCAAAGTCCTTGAACGTCTAATCCATACTCAGTTAAACGATTTCCTCTCCAAGCAAAATCTCCTAAATCCTCTCCAATCGGGATTTCGTCCTGGGCATAGCACGACTACTACTCTGACTCATATTACGGATGGCATCAGGTCGGGTATGGAGGAAGGCAAGCTGACTGTCCTAGCATTGCTGGACTTCAGTAATGCCTTCAACACTGTCGATTTTGATGTATTACTTGCTGTAATGTGCTCTCTTAACATATCTCCAACGGCAATTGATTGGTTTCGTAGTTACCTGTATGGTCGCCAGCAACGCATTTGTTTTGAGGAATGCTTTTCTTCCTGGTGCTCTGTAACTGCTGGTGTCCCTCAGGGCGGCGTGTTATCTTCATTACTCTTCGCTGTTTTTATTAATTCCATCACTAATAATCTTCGCTCCTCCTACCACCTCTACGCTGACGATCTGCAAATTTATACACGGGCACCGGTGGACAAGATGGTCGATGCAATTCGAACTATTAACGATGATATCCAATATATATGTACTTGGAGTAAATCCTATGGACTGAAGGTGAATCCGTCGAAAACTCAAGTGATTGTTGTCGGCAGCCCCAGGATGATATCGAGACTTGATTGGGCCCAACTTCCATCCGTTTACTGTGACGGTGTTACTGTCCCATACATATAGCGATACCGTAAAAAACCTTGGCCTATATATAGACAAGTCTTTCATCTGGGGTCCGCAGATTCGGGAGCTAAGCCGTAAGGTTTTCGCCTCCGCTGGGTCCTTGCGAAGGTTACAAAATTTTCTACCCATTACCACGAAGATTTCCGTTGCACAAACTCTCCTACTCCCCATCCTTGATTATGCCGATGTCAGCTATCTCGATCTCACCGAGGACCAACTTAATAAACTTGAGCGTATATCTGTATTAGATTTATATTTGGTCTACGCAAATATGATCACGTTTCTGAGTTTCGAGCTAAGCTCAAGTGGTTGCCCATACGACTTCGTCGGAATGCTCATATTCTATCTCTTCTGTACAATATCGTATTTAATCCTCTAACCCCTTCATATCTCAAAGAACGTTTTGTATTTCTTCATAAATCTCATTCTAAGTCCTTGAGGTCATCGGAGAATCTGAAACTGAGAATGCCGTTGCACACTACAACTTTCACAGATAAATCGTTTGCAGTCCAAGCTGTACGACTGTGGAACGAGTTACCAACTATAGTAAGACAGGCTCAAACACTGATATCGTTTAAAAAAATGGTGAAAGACTACTATCTCTCTCACTAAACATACAGACCGAGAAGTATAGTTTCTAGTTTCTACATGTAGGAAATAAAACCTACAGGCAATTTATAGTATTTATAAGTGTTTATGCATAATCATAGTTGTATATGTGTATGTATGTGTGTATGTATGTATGTATGTGTGTGTGTATATATATATATATATATATATATATATATATAATATTAATTATAAATAATTAGTCTATAATTCTTATTTTACTGGAGCTTGTTTCCTTTATTTCCTAGACTGCCCCTCTCTTCTTCTCCTCATCTCGTATCCATCCAAAGGTTGTCTGTAAGAAATCGCCTAGAGCGATAAGACCGCCTTCTGTACTTTTTATTGTATGTTATATGTTAATGCTGTCCTCTTTATGTGCAGTTAAGAATAAATAAAACCTAATAGCTAATACCACTCATTGGCTTAGCGTTGCTTAACAACGCCATCTGCTGGAATATCTTTAGTGTTATTGTATGGTTATGCAATTAGTTGCACACAATAAAACAAATAGTATTATTATTCGCCAATAGATGTCAGGAAGAGTAATATTATCAGTTTATATTTTTATTTTTTTATAACATTTTCTAAAAATGAATACTAGCTAGATCGATTTATCGCCCCCGAAACCCCTATTTACAAAATTTCATGAAAATCGTTGGAGCCGTTTCCGAGATTCAGAGAATATATATATTCAGAGAATATATACAAGAATTTCTCGTTTAAAGATATAAGATAATGGTCTTGGTTAGCTTTTGTTGGCCATGGCTACAAAGGAAATTACAAAGGTTGAAAAATTACCTATGAGCATTTTTTAAATTAAAAATATATATTTACTTAGGACCTTCATGAATTTATAAGACTGAGAGCCAGTTAAATAATTATCCAAACTTATGTGTCCATTAACCACATCCATGATCCAAGAATTGTAGATTTTCATGGTTGGTAGCGATCACTTACCATCAGGTGACCTGCTTGCTAATTTGAAGGCAATATGTTTAAAAAATATATATATTGTTCAACCTATTTTAGTATAGAATACGGCCTATCATCATGAGTATATTGTTGATACCTCTGTAATTACTTTTATTAGTTCCTAATTGTTAATGACAGGATACTCATTAGCATAAACACAGCTGTTAACAAAGGAATAACTATGTTTCGCATATTAAGTTTACCTTGTTACTATAAAAGAACAATATTCACTTGCATGCTATGTGCTATCAGTTCAAAAGAAAATTTGTGACACAGTTTAAATGTGACATGATTTATAGTGTATACCACTTAACTTTTAATCAATGATAAAAAAACCTTTTCGTGTTTATATACCTATCAAATATAAATATACAAAATAAAAGCATTTCCAACAACTAGTGAATATCCCTGTTGTATACCGAATTTGGTAAAATTTTAACTTTTCGACGTTTCAAATACTCTTCATTATTTATCACGACGCGGAATATGTTTTAATAATACAGAAATTCTCTTAAATAATAACAAGGAAGTTTTTTTATTCATCACATTCTTAAATCACACAACCACCATGGCCTTTAAAATAAATTTTACAAAAGAAGATATTTAAGTCTGTATCATTACTTACACATGTATAATAAACAATCCATGACCCACTCTTCAATCAATGAAAGATAAACCATTGAGGTAACAAAGTGTATGCAAATTACTCTTCTCATTCCATATGCTATCAGCAATATGTACTCGTACATATGTATATTGCTTTACTTCAAGAATTGTAGTTTTAAGGTCTTTAGCTAGTCTTAGCAAAAAAACGCAACTTAAGAGCGTTTACACCTTGCGCGCAAAGTCAACTATAGGTATTTCTTCGTTAATTTCACGCACACATAAGCGACCAAATCTGTGTGCGTAGAGCTGCCGCGTCGGCTCCCTGTAAAGTCAGATCAACCAACTTTGATCCGTGCGCTTCAAATATTCAATTGAAATGTAACTGTAATATAGTATAATAAAAATATTTTATTTGCATTATAAGTAGACAAATATTACTATACAAGTAATTAACAATACAAATTTAGGTACTAATCATATTTTCAGTTGTTAAGTTGCATTCCAATCAGTGTTCAATCAGTAGACACTAAGGAAGTTTCACTAATCATTTAGTGATCGAAAAAACACGCACTTGTTCGAACATACGATTAGAGTTAGGGACCATACAGCTCCTTACAATTACGAACCATATTTAATTTTATATTACAGTACATAACACAATCTAGCCTCGGAATTACATTTGTCGCAATTTATTATTATTATTATACTCACTACAAAATCATTGTAGGTAATAAAAAATTAAATAAAATATTTTACTACCAAAGTACTAAGATGTGGCAATCGCAGTACACGCGTGGCTATTTTTACTACGCACGGCAAAAATCGACTGCAGCCAGACCGGAGCGACGAGCGATACGTCCTCCCACTAGAAAGCCTTGCGGCGGTCTGATTTGAGGCAGGTCGGACAGCGTGTTTTATAGTGGTTTTTAAAATATTTGTAGAAAACATAAAAACAAATTTTGTTGGAATATAAAAATGGTAATTTATTGATAAGGTGTTATTCTATTATTGTGCGTGATAGATTTCCCAGGGATTTTGGTTCAATTTTCAAAACACCAATTCTCTTTAACGGCTGACGGGCCTGCGGGCGAGTGAGCGAGGGGCGGGCGAGCGTGGAGCAGCGGGCGAGCGTGGAGCAGCGGGCGAGCGTGGAGCAGCGGTTCGTTTCTTATCATCCTTTGGAGAGGTCCTCTTCTGGCGGGGCTCGGCGCGAAGCTGCCGATACGGCCAAACCGCCCCTCTTTTATACTTTTTCTCGGTCCACGCTCACCCCCCCTAGCCCCTCACCCTTCAGCACCCGTCATAATCTTTATTTCTCATTTGTTTTTACATTTTCCTTACAATCATCTCGCCTCTATCTCTCTCCTCTATCTCTAATCATCTAGCCTACGTTGGCGTCTCTGAACTGCTTGCATTCAGGTAACTGATGCTTCTGCTTGCACAGCGGGCACTCTTCCAAGTTGTGGTCCGCGACGAAAGTGAGTTCGATGTTCTTTCTTACACGCCTTTCCACAGGGACGTCCTCGAGTGGTGCGTACGCTCCACACTTGTCGGCCTCCTCGCTGAGAAAGGTTGCCAGCCTCTTCAGGTCGGGTACATCTTCCTTGCATGCGGCGGCGTAATCGTACCATTTGCTTCTCAGCGTGGGCGTGAACTTTTCTATAGTCGTCTTGACTGTTTCTGGATTATACAAGTAATGGATCCTCTTCAATGCTTCAATAGCGGCCACCGTATTTGCCACTTTGTCAGCAAATATACACAAATCTCTTGGGCTGTCGGTCAACTTCCCAAGTGTCTTCATCTTTTGCAGCTCGTGCATGGCTAGCGCGTCGGGACGACCGAATCTTCTCTTCAAAGCTTTCATAATCGTCTCCGGCTCCGGTTGGCTAATCAGTAGACCGCTAATCGCTTCGCTCGCCGCCCCCCTGACGCTCTTCCTCAACCGTGAAACGTTTTCAGTTCTTGAGAATACAGCTTCAGTCTCATAGTAGGCAGCTTCGAAAGCGAGCCAGCCGCTGCTTCGCCCATCGAACATGGGCAGCTCCAGCAGGTATCTCGGTGCGTCTCTCGACATCTTCACAGCTTTGGTGAGAGCCGTCGCCAGTGAGGTGACGTCCACGTTCGGTGGCTGACACGCAGACCGGGGCTCATCTTTGCGCTCCCGGTGCTCGCATTCCTTGTTCTTGCGAGCTCCCTGTCCTTGTCCTTTCGAATCATTCTTGTCTGGTGAGTCCTGCTTCTTTGTTGGCGGTTCCTCTTGACCCTCCAACCATTCCTGTACACGACTGGATCGGTCGTGCTCATCTCCGGACTCCACAGAGTCCTCTTCATCGTCGCTGATTGCGGCGCGTTCCTTTTCCAACTTCGCTTGGGCCAACGCAAGCGAGGCGCGCACCTCTTCCAGCTTTAGTTGTGCTATCTTTTCCTGTGCCTCGAGTTCAGCAAGCTTCTTGCGCTGCGATCGCTGTGATTTGGCGCCTTTGGATGGCTTCAGGGTGTCGCCGTCGTCCTTCTCTGCCTGCGTGGTCGCCGTGTTCGAACTCGCCGTTGTTTCCGTGTATGCAGTCTCTGAAGTAGTCGCGGTATCCTCAGAGGTCATCGCCGTTCTTGCAGAAGTTGCAGTTGTCTTCACGGATGGGCCAGCATTCCCTGTGGGCATGGCACCCGTGCCTCGGGCGGCCGCCGCAGTGCTTTGAGTGATTACTTGTGGTGCACTGGACGGACCACCCTCGTTACGGGGCACCCTTACGGCCGGGCTCAATCTTTCGGACGCGTCGATCACACTTCCCTTCTTCGAGCGAGTAACAGGCATCTTTTTCCTTCTTGGGGTTGTTCTGAAAAAATACAAATCCCGCGCTGTGGCTTTAAAATGTTCAAACAATCCTCCAGGAACCAAGTCTTCAAACTGTTAGAAACTTCCAAATGAATCTTGCACCAGGCATAAGTTCCGAGACTTCGAACGATTTCTCCGCGCTGTGGCTTTAAAATGTTCAATCTTCCAGGAACCAAGTCTTCAAAACTTCCAAATGAATCTTGCACCAGGCATAAGTTCCGAGACTCCGAACAACTTCTCGACCAATCAGATTCGTCGAAATTTCTTCAATATTTCTTCAATGTTGTCCAAGTCACCGGCGATATGCGTGGCTTGAGTCTTCAATCTTGATATTTCCTCTTCAAATCATCTGCGAAGGATCAACGAATGCTTTTTCTTCATAATCCGGCTCGAAGGACCAACGAATGTGCGTCTTAGATTTCCCAGGGATTTTGGTTCAATTTTCAAAACACCAATTCTCTTCAACGGCTGACGGGCCGGGAAAGTGGTAAAAGCTACCAAAATTATTGCGCTGCTCGAAGAGGGTTGCAGCCAATGCTTCGTGGCTCAGAGGCTAAGTGTGAGTCGCTCGACGGTTCAAAGGACCTGGCAGCGGTATCAAGACACCGGTTTCGTCGAGAGAAGGCCTGGTTCTGGAAGAAAACCATGTACCCAACCACGGGATGATCGTTTTCTTGTGAGTCGCGAATTAAGAAATCGCAAGTCTTCGTATGTGGACCTTAAGAACAACCTCGAAGAAGTAAGAAATGTGCATATTAGTCTATGGACGGTCAGGGAGACGAATTCAATGGATCGTACAGAGTTAGTCTTCATTGAAAACGGCTCACTGACTGGACATCGATGCATAACGGAAGTTCTAATTCCTCATGCACAACCCGCATTGGCCGCTTTAGGCGAAGACTCAATTTTTATGGACGACAACGCTCGCGCCCGCCGTTCTGGCTATGTGGAAGCGTATGTGCAAGAGGTCGGCATTCGTCGTTGGGATTGGCCAGCTCGAAGTCCCGACCTCAATCCTATAGAGCATGTCTGGGACGTTCAGAAACGAGGCGTGAGATCAGTACAACCGGCTCCGCAGACCATCAGAGAGCTGAAGAATGTGATTACCGCGGAGTGGGAACGTATTCCGCAAGCAAGTATCCGGGATATCCTTGCTAGCATACCCAGACGAACTCAAGCTGTGATTTCAGCTAGAGGGGGTCACACTCGATACTAAACATTTATCTGCTTTTACTTTATTAAAGAAAAAACAAACAAAAATCTTTGTTAACTTTTACTTCACGAGCATATGCACTACTAGCGAGCATACACTACTAGTGAACTTTAGCATTAAAACCCATAAATTTTATCAAAATTTTATGATAATTCTGACGAAAACGATTATTTGCTTATTCATTTACAAAATTGTGAAAGTAAAACTACCTATAATTATCAAACAAACCAATAGTCGCATTTGAAATGTTCATTGCTTAGGTGCCCGTTTTTTTTGCAAATGAGTTTATTTTTA
This sequence comes from Hyles vespertilio, assembly GCA_009982885.2. Taxonomy (NCBI): domain Eukaryota; kingdom Metazoa; phylum Arthropoda; class Insecta; order Lepidoptera; family Sphingidae; genus Hyles; species Hyles vespertilio. The sequence goes on along the minus strand of CM042808.1, from coordinate 22,075,362 downwards.
TTTTAATCTTATATTTAGTGATTTCGGATATCTTAAGCTTCTAAATTGCCATTCGAAGCCTAAATAACGAAACCTGTGTTCAGTAATCCTTATAGTATTCACAAATTATCTATCAATCTATAATGTTCTCCCTAGATAACAACCTTTTCTAAAATGAGTACTAATTATTTTTCCTTTAAATTGTTTATTGGTGGCTATTAACTCGTTTGAAAAGTCCTATTTTTAAGCCAAAAAGCGCACGGAAGGTACGCTCTTAATCTTAATGAAGAGTAATTATAAATATGTAGGAGATAAAAAACAAGTCCTTCAAGTATTGTTATAACCAGTTAAGTTGTTTGTATGCGATAAATACCGTTTTAATACTCCTGAGTACCTAATACGAGAAAAGGTTGCAAGAGGTGATTGGATTCAGGTTGCTCCAAAAATATTTGGAACCAGTTATATGTTAATACGGTAAATATTAAATGTATTTTTAAGGTCAATACTAATTTTGGGACAAATGTGACTTATCATACAGTGTTAGTTTGCTACGCTAGTATAAAATAATTATATTGTTTATATCTTTGAGTAATATGAATCAGACCATAAGAAATTACAGGATCCGAGGTATTGATGAAACATAATAACACAATGCGACGAGTAGCTTAAATATTAAATACACCGAACAGTCACATACACAGTCCTAAGATCAATTAAGCCTTGTGTCGTGGGTATCAGGAACTACGAAAGACTTTTCGGTCTCACTAACACCCGGGCCCGAAACAAACATATGAAACATATACTTATCGATCACATAAACATTTGTCTCGGTGCGAGTATCGAAGCCGCGTCCTCTCGTTCCAAATCCAGCTTCTACCTGCGCCATGCAAGCTGTCTTTAGATCATTTACAAATGCAATTCTCTGATTAATGTTTATTTAGTTAATTTCATCATTTTTGGGCCATCTGGGATATTCCCAGAGACTCGTTATCTTCAGTGCTGGGTCTAAATAATAAAGCCAATGTGACCCTAACTTACAAGAGCAATGGCAGTTGTGTGGGGGCGGGATAGTTTCTTAAATCTCATATTTACATAATCTATCCCTTGTATCCCCGAAGGAGCTCGAGGTGCCGCTAATGCCGCCTACAATTCTCCGAAGTTATTTTCTTAGCAAAGTGTATCTATACTCTATTCTATCTAAACTCGAGCATCTGATTTTATTTGTAATCGAAAAACTCACTAAATCCGTTTCCCAAGCCCGGAATCGAAACTAAAACCACAGTTCCCAAAACCCGTTTTTACTGCCATTTACTGCCATTCATAATGCCATAATTTCTATGTTTCCTCATATTTTGATATCTGAAGTATGTTCATATAGTTTAAGATGACTTGGCAATATAGCCGTAGGTGACTTGACACCGCTCGCTCGTTGGAAATTACGCCCGGGGGTTTTTAAGATCCATTTGCTTATGTAATTACCGCAAGTATGAGAACTACAGAATAGATATTGCCTACAAATGTATACTTATTAGTCCAAGTTGGGAGGTTTTAAATATAAAGTAACTAACTAAACTGGACGTCAAAAACTTTTAGCTAAGTAAAATAATAACTAAAGAATAAGTTGATATGTGCAAAATAAATATTAACCATTATCCGCTTATTCCTTGTGCCAATAAAGTAAAAAACGCAACAATTACTTTATAGTTTGTATATATATTGTCTTATTGCTTTGCATCGGGCTTCCACAATAAGAAAGATATTGGACATATTGATGAGCAACCTTGAGAAAAACTGCCTGTTCTTCATATTATTAAAAAAATAAGTACAGATCCCTAAATAGTTATTATCAGACATCCATTGCCGCGTTTCCCACTTGAGCCTGTATGAAATCGATACTATTAGATAGGATGCATAAAGTTCAAGGCTACGTATAATATTGTATGAATATCCGGTACATCATGCGCTCTTGCGCGACACCCTTTGGAATATTATACTATTGTAGTATTCAACAGCAACTGCAATGCGCCTTGATATATGTAATTTGAAATTCACATCTTATGTTATGATTTTAAATTTTACAATGAGCTTTTAGAGCTGAAAGCGTAGTAATCTATCGTTGCCGTAGCTTAGATTCATCATCAGCATCAAAAACTCAGCCACAGGAAGTCCACTGCTGAACATAGGCCTACCCCAAGGATATATCGACCTGTTGGAAGCGGCCTGAATCCAGCGATTTCCTGCAACCTTAGCCAGATAGTCCGGCCACCTTATAGGCGGGCGTCCGAGATTTCTCTTAGATTAGGGCAAAGAAATTGTGAAAATGGATAGTAACAGAGAACCGTATTTCCAATTGACCAATTCCCAATAGCTACTGATTTTCTGACAGTTGACACGCAACATGCTCACCAAATTCCTAATATTAGCATAATTTCAAGACTACTTGTTGACCTCTGTAGTGTAGTTAGGACATCAACTATGAACGCCTGAAATTGCGTTTTGAGAAGGAATTTTATATATTGTAAAACTATTTGTTTCGGGTTCGGATGTTCATGACGACAGATGCCAACGCCCACGAGTACCAAAAAGTCCAATACAACAGTTTCTTACAGATTATGTTTTCATTCTAATACCTCACATTATATCAAATTGTTCGAATAAACTATATTTTCCTCTCAGCACCAGAATGGGTAGCCGACTGGCCCGATCCAGCAGTAAAGCTGGGCCAAGTGTCAGGCGTGGCTTTAGACAACGCTGGCCGGCTGCTGGTGTTCCACCGCGCGTCCAACGTGTGGGATGCGACCACCTTCTCCAAGAGGAATGTGTACCAACGCATAGGCGAGCCACCGATACCACACCACACTGTCCTAGTGTTCAACGATACTGGAGAACTTGTTGATATGTGGGGACAGAATCTGTGAGTGAATTATTTTTATATTATAACATGCTTGAATTTCCTGGTTAAGGTCAACTAATATTGGCGCAAAATTATTAAGAAGTATTGATAAGCATCAATTTAAATATTAACATGGCAATTTTAACCTTATATCAATATCATAAAGTACATTTTAAAGATTTTGAGAAGAATTTTTTTTTGAGAAGAGTTCTTAGGGAAGTGTTAGGTCAAGATTCGACGTAATATTTTCTCTCAGTTTAAGTTATGTTATCTAACATTCAAAGAGTTAAATTATAAAATTAGCACATGTTTCCATAATTAAGCTTAAATAAGTTATTTAATCATAACATAATTTATATTTACAATTAAATAATCTATTGTCTATTTTCGTTCTTGTAATACACGTCATTATATCATTAAAAGAAGTAATTCGGTGAGAAACATCGTCAAATGTAAGAAACCATAGCTTGGATATTTAGACAGCCGTTAAACATCATTAAACACTTCAACATGCAAATAGTTGCAAAATATAAAAAAAAAATACGTAAATACTAAAGAAGCCAAATTATAAGGTAAAAACTCTATAGATTCATTTTTGTTGATATTTCCAATCAATATTAATGATTGATGGATGGACATGTAACAGTTGGAAATTAGGATACAGCTGCTTTTAAAATCGCAAAATTAATCCTTATTTACTTAATAATGTCTTAATTTTCAGTTTCTACATACCTCATGGCATCACAGTGGACCCTCAGGGTAATGTGTGGGTGACAGACGTAGCACTGCATCAGGTGTTCAAGTTCAACGCTGGTCAGAAGGACAAACCCGCCATGGTCTTAGGAGATAAGTAAGTGAACATTACTTTGTCCATTAGTGTTTAGTAAATACAGAAGATGATTGATTGATAAAAAAAACATTTAAGACGTTTGTGATTGTTATCATTAAAAGTATTGGTACTTCACGCATTTCACTAAAAAAATCATAATTATTTTCAGCAATAGATGTGAGACCTTCGATCAAATATACACTAGATTATAAATCACGGACATAACAACGGCAAGAGAAATAAGAGCACAAATAAGCGGTGTGGTCTAATTTGATTTTAGTACGGTCCGAAAACATAATAAATCTTAATTTAAAGGAATGATGCCCGAATACTGGAACGCCATTCAAATAATAAGTTGCTCTTAACAGCGCACGGCCCACTTAGACAGTACATTTAATCGGGATTAACGTAGTTAAGCGCCATTTATATTTAAGTTGCGTTCCAGTATTTGGGCATAAGGTTTATTGTTACCTAAAGTTGATTATAATTTAAGACTTTTTTCTAGTTCGAAATTCAAATGTATAAGTATAAGCAACCTCGGTCACTTTTGGTGTGTGATTTTAATCCAGACCCTGTACTGTATCTAGTATATATTTAATTGAAGTCATTTTTCGAACGCTGGAGGCTATTAATATTCTCCATTGTTTATCAATATTTTCATGAAGAAATAGGTTTTAGGATTGATCATCCTGCATAAAAAAAACAACTTTTTTTGAAGGTTTGTGCCAGGCAGAGATGATGCTCACTTCTGCAAGCCAAGCGCAGTTGCTGTTCTCTCGACTGGAGATTTCTTCGTGGCTGACGGATATTGCAACCATAGAATATTGAAGTATTCGCCCGAAGGATCCATTATACTGCAGTGGGGGAGGAGTGAGTTATTTTTCATACTTTAGATTAAAGTCTATTTATTGGCGAGTTGATTATCACCATTTGCTACACAACAATTGTTAAAAAAGGTCTTTTAAAACTTTTAATAACAAAAATATATCATGTTAATTTATGTACGCAAAATACCTGCCTTAAGTACCATTAGAATACTCCTACAGGTGTTCACTGCTGGATACAAGCTTCCTTCTGTCTACATACAGGGTATATCAAGACTGCTACCGAAAACGAAGCCGGGTGGTAGTGTAAGCGACTTCAGACACAATGCAACAGAAAAAGTTGCAAAAAAAAAGGGACTTATATTTTTTCCTTATTTTTTTTCTTATGGCCATATTTGGGTGGTAAATACATTTTTCCTAAAATAATAGTGTATGCCCTTTTATTTATAAATACTCTAAGATATAAAAGAGTATAAATTATTATTTTAGCAAAACTATGGATTTACCACCCAAAAACGACGATATTTAAAAAATCATAAAAAATAATTGTCGCGTTTCTATGCGAAATTTTTAATTGCATTGTGTTTGTAGCCACTAAAACTACCACCCGGCTTCGTTTTCGGTAGCAGTCTTTATATACCCGGTATATATGCCTTAAACTGTCAAACTCCTCGATTTGTTGTCAAAAAACGTAAAATGTCAGTGTAGTTAGTTGGTTACAGTTGATTTTATTACGTTCTTACAATCCCCACAATACTTTTTCTCATAATATATAATAATATGATATATTATATATTTCAGTGCGTGGTGGCCTGTTGGTAAACGTACTAGACGCGACTGCCAACATGTTCACGGTGGTCGCGGGTTCGAATCTTAGGGCACACCACTGACTTTTCGGAGTCATCTGTGTATTGATAGTCAATCACTACGCACTAAAACGGTGAAGGAAAACATCGTGAGGAAACCTGCATACCATAGCGATTTATAAAAATTCTATGGTATGTAAGTCCACCAACCCGCACTAGGTCAGCGTGGTGGACTATATGGCCTAACCACTCTCAATCGGTAGTCGATTGTAGAGGAGGCCCGTGCCCTGCAGTGGGACGTATATGGGTTGATACAGATATATTTCATACGCAGTCATTGATTAGTTACAAAGCGTAGGTAAAATATTTTTCTATATAAACATGATTTAATTATTTTTACTCTTATGACATACATACATCACTAGAAAATTATCATGTCAATCTGTCGCGTATAATAGCTAGCAAAAATGATCAATAGTATATGCATACCCATATCGCGAAAAATCCGACTAATCACGCTATAAAAAGTGAAAAAATGCTTGGACAATTTGCAAAGTGGCCGTGTTGCAGCGCTTTGAAAGCCCTTGGGTATCCCCAATTAAAATAATTTTATTTGTATTACCAAAGTTTCTAGTAAGTTAGTTATCAACTGCTTCACCCTACTTCCAGGTAGTGGCGACTCCCCGTTCGTGTTCAACGTGCCCCACGGCCTGGCCCTGGCGGACGGCGAGCGGCAGCTGTGCGTGGCGGACCGCGAGCGCGGCCGCGTGGCGTGCTTCCGCGCAGACAACGGCACCTTCGTGGACCACTACCGCAGCTGGCTCGTCGGCACCAGGCTGTTCAGCGTGGCGTACGCGCCGGTGCATGGTCAGATCATTGTTGTACTCTATATATAAACTAGCGGCCCGGCCCAGCTTCGCCCGGGTGCATATAGATTTCTCTACAATAATATGCACGTATTATACTCATAAACTTTCCTCTTGAATCACTCTATCTATTTAAAAAATCCGCAAAAATCTGTTGCGTAGTTTTAAAGATTCTTAAATCTTTAAAACTACGCAATAACTCATACAAAGGGACAGAGAAAGCGACATTGTTTTATACTATGTAGTAATTACTAAATTAGTATAATAAACACTTACACACTAACCATAGGTGGTTTGTAACGCAAAGTATATTTAAACTTTATTTATAACGCAAGTTTAATCATAATTTGGGTACCAGTGTTCAAAACTTCTATTGTTTTCATGTTATTTGATTTCTGGGTGCAACATCTGCAACAAATAAACATCGCATCATCGCATCGCATACCATCAGGCGAACGGCATGCTCGTCTCGTCATTCACTGCAATAAAAAATAATAATAATAATCAATCGAAAAAATTAAAGTCAATCTGGATTGTTTTCTACTTTTCGATTTGTCATTTACCATGTTGCCATAGTTTTTTCACTACTGAGATTGATTATTGGCAATATAGTATCAGAAAAAAGATTGAGCTGTCAATCTCAAACGGCAAATTTTGGATTGGGATTGTTTATTGGCAGCGGCTGTAAATATTGCAGACATTGCTTCGACAAATTGTTGAATACGTCGTATTAGTATTGAAAGAAATAGCCAGAGTAACTACTGGACATATTCAGACTTTGCATCCTAATGCGAATGCTTTGTATCTCAAGGTGTTGTTTGGTTTTACTACTGTTCATGAACGGTCGTATCGCTTACCATCAGGCCAACAGCATGCTCGTCTCGCCATTCACAGCAATAAAAAAATCAACCCTAGCGTACCATTGAGTCTTTAAAAATAAAAGGTAAAACATAACAAAAGATAGGTTATAAAAAAGTCGTACATTTAACGAAATATATTCTTTTCCTCCAGGCGGTCGTCTATACATAGTCAATGGGCCAAACGGAGTAGTGCCAGTGCGGGGTTACGTCATAGACTTCCAGTCTGGCAAACTCCTGCAGACCTTCACTCCAGGCCAGGGGTTCGCCAACCCCCACGACATAGCGGTCACACCGGACGGATCCAAGGTCTACGTGGCGGAACTCAGCCCGTTCAAGGTTCACAAGTTCATAGATGAAGGGTTGAAGAATGAAAGCAAAGTGGAGAAGAAGCTAAACGCGAGCGTGCACGTCAAGCCGACTGCGACAGTCGGTGAGTAGGTTTGTACGTTTTGCAGGATTTTTGTTTTTTTTTTTTTCGTTTTTTGAGGTTTTATGATGGAGTAATCATAGTGATAGGAAGTCTAAATTCAACTTTTCATTCAATGTTTCAAAAAAATGTATTCTAGATTTTAGTATTTTAGGTGAAAATTAGATAAAATAAGGAGTTTATATTTTTATTTTTGTGAGGTTTTACGATGGAGTGATAACTCTATAACGATAGGAAGTCTAAATTGTTAAAAAAAATATACAGGGTATCTCAAGACTGCTACCGAAAACGAAGCTGGGTGGTAGTTTTAGTGACTTCAGACCCATTGCAACAAGAAATGTTGAAAAAAAGTGACGATTTTTTTTTTTGTTTTTTTTTTTTTTTCTATGGTCGTATTTGGATGGTAAATACATTTTTTTTCCTAAAGTAATAGTGTATACTTATTTATAAGGACTCTAAGGTATAAAAGAGTTTAAATTATTATTTTAGCAAAAACTATGGATTTACCACCCAAAAATCACGATATTTAAAAAATCATAAAACGAAATTGTCCCGTTTTTTTGCAAAAATTTTAGTTGCATTGTGTTTGTACTTACTAAAACTATCACCCGGCTTCGTTTTCGGTAGCAGTCTTGTCCCTGTATATAAATGTTTTGGTATTTTAGGTCACTGAAAGTGAAAATAAGATAAAATAGTTACTTGTTCTTTTTTTTTTTTTTTTTCATTTTGAGTGGCTGTATAATGGAGTCAAAACTGCTTCAAAAATGATTACAATATTTGGTATTAGGTTAAATACTGAAAATGAAAATGAGATAAAATAACTACATAGGAGTCTTCTGAAATGCAGGTTTTAAAAATGTTCACACACAGCAAACTATTTAAATGTCTTGTTTCACTAACATTTGTTTAAAACCACAGATCACTTTTAGAACACACACGTTTTTTTTTATATTCACTTCTTCACATCTTGGAACACTTCATAATGGCAAAAATCGCTTATTATTAACCACTTTCATTTATTAAATTTAATATATTTTGTTCATATCTTATGTTTACTGTTATTTAAACTTTTTACGTCATTTTTTTTTTAATTTGATACTTTTGAACAATTAAATTTTATACTTCACTCTACTACCTCTCTCTCTATGCCCCCTCCCTAAGGGGGGGCCCTTAGGATCGGAAAATTAGATATTAATTTTACTCGTCGATTCGTTCGGAATATTTTCAGTCTCATTCCAACGGTCCAACAGTCCTTGGAATTCAAAAACTGACTGACCTGACTTGCACATGCTTGTTGAAAGCCATTAATACACAATTTTTCAAGCTTAATTTCATTCAAATGTGCAAAAGAAGGGAGCCTATCGCCATGTCAGATTAATAAGGATACCATAATTATAATAGGGATGCAATTGGAATGTTTTAACCAAAGGGTTGCCTCTCGTTACTAATTAACTGTCACAACCATTGAGATACTCAAGAGCGGACATTGAGAACAAAATGAAAATATTGTTTAAAAGCAGCAGTGCTATATCTATTTCTGTCACTCCTACACAGTGCCTCTATCTCCCCTCTCACTCCATCGATTGTCACGTGCCGGCTATACATATTTGGAATTGGACCTACTTATGCAAAACAGAATCGACCCACACAATGTCAGTTTTGAGAAAAAGCCATTTTTGTCGTAATTTTGTACACAATAAAATTGTTTTCTATTTTAAATAAAGTTTATTAAAATATTGTACCAATGTCAATGTAAACAATTTCAATTATATTTATGAATTGTTGGATGACCATGAGGCGTGGATCTTTTGAGTTTATTGAACAGCTGCTGTTATGTTGCTTGATAACTTGGTCATAGAAATGTTTTGTTTCATCAAAATTGTCAGATCATTTTGATCTTAACAGGGTAGACACAAGGCTCATTTTTTAAAGCTTATGGGTCCTTATACACTCACAGGCACAATTAACCGTCCACCTATATTTTTCGTCATCCTGTTTGTTTATGTTAACTGTAGCATAACTAATGCTTTGTTTTTGTTAAGTAGTTACTTTAGCAATAAATTAAGTACTTATACCGTCATTTCAATGCCTAAACTTTTATCTCCGAAGCGTTTTTGGAATTTAGTCGCTGTTTGACATTTTTGCATTTAGGTTACCTTCTTTACATTTCTTGTTCTTCTCCACCATAGTGTGCGCATATTGTTTAATTTGAGTTTTTAGTGCATGATTATTCTTTGTGCCTTAAAAAAAATGCCAGTTGATGCAACTGGTGCTTTTAGAGCAGTAACTTTAGCTGACGCGGGATAGAGCCAATGTCGCATTAGTTTTACACTTGTATACCTCGAACTACGGTACGGGATGCCATCAGACCCTTTTAGGAGGCTAGTTCATATACGAGGAGGCCAGGTTAAGGCCGACATTAGTGCACTTCGGCTCTCGATGACCGCTTTGTTGTCAGTAATGTGCTAAGAAATCGCTTTTGCACCGGTACTGAAGCGCGTATTCGTCTGTTTGAGGTGAGAAAGGTCAATGTAAGTGAACGTACCAATAGAAGAAGACTTGCTGAAAGTAATCTGATCACAACTATCCACAGCATCGTAGAGCTAGACAACTATCCACAGCATCGTAGAGCTAGACTTGCCTTTGCACGAAAATATGCTGACTGGACTATGGAGGAATAGAAGGACGAAGTGTCCTCAGATAAGAGTAGAATAGCTTAAAGAGGTCCAGATGGACGTCAACGTGTTTACAGGCGCCAAAATGAACTGCTTGCTCCATGCGCAATAATCGAAACTGTGGGTTATTAGGGAGAGTCCGTAATGGTTTGGAGAGCTATCATTTACGATGCTCGTACCTATCTTGTGGTGTTTGATAGAGGCAGTATGACCACTCAAAGATACGTGGAGGCAGTCTTACAAGACCACGTCATACCTTTCGCACCATTTATTGGTGAGATCTTTAGAATAATGCACGACAATATCGATACCATACTGCAAGATCCGTCACTCAATGCCTCGATGAGGTCGGGATTCAAGTTTTGTCATGGCCGGCACGCAGTCCTGATTATAACCCAATTGAACACATTTGAGAAAATCTAAAAAGACGTGTCCGAGCAAGAGTATCAGCCCCTGCGACCTTAGAAGAGCTCAAGGCGTCTGTGATAGAAGGGCGGAACAATATCACTCAGTCGGATATTCAAGACATCATGGATGGATATCCAAACCAGCTACAAGAAGTCATTAGGGGACGAGGTGGTAACACCCATTATTAAAATTAAAATTTTAACAAAGCGGACTATTTTTTTCAAAATTAAACTCATAACATTTTTACGCAATTTTTTTGCATAATTGATTTTTGGGATATTCTTTTTTAATAAACGATTTTTTTAAAGATTTTTATGTTTTTATTTATTCTTAATGGTTGCTTTTAACATAACTTCCATCAAATGTGGTCTAAATTTGACGACTACTGTATACTGAAAGAAATACAAGGTGGACGGTTAATTGTGCCTTTGAGTGTATTATTTAGTTCTCTATTATTTAATCATCATACTTGAAGTTAATATTATATAGCTCGGTTCCCAAGATACAGGCACGCCTAGTTTGAGACCAATAGAAAAAAGACATACTATACATAATTAAATAATAAAATACCTCAGTGCCTAAAATCGAAAGTCTTCGATAGTTGTGTATTACCAGTGATGACATACGGCACCGAGACGTGGCCTCTCACTATGGGCCTTATTAGGAAGCTCAAAGTCACTCAACGAGCCATGGAGCGGGCTATGCTCGGAGTTTCCCTACGAGATCGAATCAGAAATGAGGAGATCCGTAGGAGAACCAAGGTTACCGACATAGCCCATAGGATTGGCAAGTTGAAGTGGCAATGGGCCGGGCACATAGCTCGTAGAACCGATGGCCGTTGGGGCCGAAAGGTTCTCGAGTGGAGGCCACGTACAGGCAAGCGAAATGTCGGACGCCCGCCTACAAGGTGGACGGACGATCTGACTAAGGTCGCAGGAAGTCGCTGGATGCAGGCCGCTTCCAACAGGTCATTGTGGAGATCCTTGGGGGAGGCCTATGTTCAGCAGTGGACTTCCTGTGGCTGATATGATGATGATGATGATGATGATACATAATTAACTTTTTAAATGAATATTATTATCTGAATTATGGCACTTGTGTGGATTGGTTCTTTGCTTAAGTAAGATCAATTCGAATTTTGTTCGCGATGTCCGCTCTATATCCCAATGGTGACCAGCGACTCTGTAACTGTGGCAGAGATATCAGGCGTGTCGGTGAGTGGTGGCGGGGAGTGGTGGCGGGGCGCGGTGGGCGGCGCGGGGGGCGCGGCGGCCGCGGCGCTGCTGGCGCTGGCCGCGCTCGCGCTGCTGCGGGCCAGGAACAACGGTAAGGGATACGAGGCCGAACCACTTGTTAGCTAATTACTAAACCAAGGGCGGATCCAGGGGGGAGGTCATAGGGGTCATGACCCCCTCTCCTTAGGCTGGCCCCAGATTGACAAAATGTATTAATTATCGTGTTGATAAAAATGTATAAGCACATTTAGTTCTTTGTATGTCGATAAATAAAGTAAAAAAGTATGTGTGTGTTCACAAATCACGCCTGTAACAAACTTTAAAAAGTCATTATTACGAATTGGAGTATTGAAATCGGAGCCAGTGTTCTGACATGAACTATATGACCCCCCCTGGCGTAAAACCTGGTTCCCCCTTGTACTAAACCAGTTCCTTTGGAATTAGTGTTTTATCTCATTAGCACAATCGGACCTCTTGTTGGATAATTAGCAATTAGTAAACAAATCGCTTGTGGAATAAGTGTTTCATCTCATTAGCACATATTCGATTAAGTTAGCCAACTTAGAGGAAAAGGCGATGTTGGTTAGTAATTTTTGTTTAAAATTATATCTGGTTATTATTTTAAATAACAATATACCGTATTTAGTATTATAATTTTCGCCTATTCGTGTACGGTTGAGAAAATTGTCGATTCGCAGTCTGTTGGTCCAGACTTGGTAATGCATGCAATGCAATGCAAATATTTAAAACACATGAAATAGATAAAAGACTGTCTACGAAAATGACTGCATAAATATGGTCGATAACATTCGTGTTCGCCTATATTCATCGAAAACATGCGAACCTTTGAAACACCCTTACAGTATACTTTATTCGTTCAAAAATAGTCAGTCCAGTAATTACGGACTTTCAACATTCCAGTGTAATTTAAGAAAACTAGCATTTACTATATTTCACTTTAGAAGTTAAATATGACTGAAAATTATTTAAAATGCATAACATTAAGAAATGTGCAATGCTGATATGTTCTATCACAATATAAATAGAAAAGATCCTTAATATTATTTTTAATAGATAAGACATATAATAAATGAGAAGGTACAATGACGTCCACATAACTAATACACTCAATAGACTTACGCTGAAAACAAACTGGTATGGACGCGCCCATATACAATATAGACGCGACTGAGGACCAATTAGAACAATGGAATATTCAAGGTCACGTCAATTCTTTGTCGTGATTGGCCCGTCAGCCGCATCAATATTATCTATGGCCGCCTCCACCTCATAGTTTGGTTTCATTATAAAAATAGACAAAATAAATGTTTTAAGTAATTATAAATATTACTGTATATGAATCTTTTATATATTGTTTTGCATTATACCTGCTTGTAAATTTTATGTTGCGTGCGATTATAGATCTGAGATTTTTTATTTTCTGTTTTGCATTTAATTTTCTTTATATTTTCCACACATTTTATTTATTATTATTACATTACATAATAGTATAGGAAAGGGAGGCCTTTGCCCTGCAGTGGGACAGTATAGGCTAGAGAGAGAGAAGAGTGCAATATTCCATTGAGATATAATAAATATTGAAGAATAGACGTAATATAAATTGTGCTACTACTAATTATGTAGCGTTCTAGTATTACTAACATACTGGGTATCTCCAGACTGCTACCGAAAACGAAGCCGGGTGGTAGTTTTAGTGACTACAAACACAATGCAACTAAAAAGTTCGCAAAGAAACTCAACAATTATTTTTTATGATTTTTTAAATTACTTCATTTTTGGGTATTAAAACCATAGTTTTTGCTAAAAAAATAATTTAAACTCTTTTATAACTCAGACTATTTATAAATAAAAGGGTATACACTATTATTTTAGGAAAAAATGTATTTAGCACCCAAATATGGTCATAGGAACAAAATAACAAAAAAAAATTGTCGCTTTTATTTGCAACTTTTACTGTTGCATTGTGTCTGAAGCCGCTTAAACTACCACCCGGCTTCATTTTCGGTAGCAGTCTTGATATACCCTGTATTTAGGCAGCTAATAAAGAATCAGCAAAATTTCAATTATAAGAATTACCTATACACTTTTTATTTTCAAAATAAAATTATAATACTGTCGGAACTTATTATGGGTCGTATGTAGGTTAAATAAAAGATGGTACAGTTCACACCATAACTATATTGACTCAATTTAAAACTAATTACAAACGCGACCCACCCGCGACCCGACAAGCCCGCGACTGCCACGTTGCATAAATGCAACGTTGCATACCTATATCATGGCGTTGTCGTCTCTACAATACTATGGTACATATATTATAATGGAATTATTTCCTTAATGGCTAACATAATATTTGTATCAGAAAAAAATAACTTTATGAAAACAAACAGATATGTGTTAGTTGGTGAAGTTAGACACAAGAAATGTGTGATTATTTAAAGTATGGCCAGTTAATACTTCTCGAAAAAATATCTAAATACCTTGATTATACTATTTATTTATGATCTAGATGTCATTCGACTTTCATGAATTTTTATTTATTTTATATAGAAAATATTTTAAAAATTGTTTTGGGCTTTCATCAAATTGTGATTGTGAAAATGTTGTGATGTTCAAAAATGTTGATACGTAAACAAAATATATTTATTGGAAGCAGCTTTTTGTTTTATTATTTTGGCACTTTTATCACCCTTTTTCAGCTAATTGTAGTGCACAGATTTTTTCCAGTTTTTAAACTTTTATCCTAGCTTATAAGCGTTAAGTGCTTTATAACTGCCTCATGTACAATTTATTTTTTTACAATAAAATAAACCCCGCCTCAATTAGTTTAGTTATAAAAAGGTATATTAGCTTAATTTTAAAAATCAATATTTTAAACACAAATTTAAAATTCCAAATCACACGAATCGAATATCTGAGTTCACATTTTATTTTAAACCATAACACGTTGATTGCGCCAAAATTTACAAGGTATTCAGTGTGTGCGGCTCCGAATTTAGGAAATAAAACACTACAATATGTATGGTAACCGCTACTAAGAACACAATATGTGTGTGCGCCGCAATCAACGTGTTGTAACACAATGTCAATTGTGACATTGTGACATTGCACAAATCATGTGCATAGAGAAAATAAACACTACGTTATATTGATCATTTGTTTATCTAATAAGGTGCTATACGCCGTTACTAAATACAAATTTTGTTCGGCACAGTCAACGATTCATAATACATGTACAAACAAGCGCTGATCTAAACTCTACTGTCGGTCAGCATATGCTGAGTAATTTCCTTTTGTATTTCGATAATATTATGTTTGCTTAAATTTGTTGTATTTGTTAATTTTAAGGCAATAAACTTTTTTCTCACTATTTCATATTTACAATTTAGAAATTGTCGTTTAAAAAACTAACTAAAAAGTCCCCTATAGGTCGTAAAGGAGTGACCCGTCGGCGCTGGGAGTACGGTCACGGTGAGTTCAAGTTACGGCGGTTGTTAGAACGAAGGCGGTTCACTCGCGTGCACTCCGACGACTCGGACGACGAGCCCGCGCCCATGCTGCCGCACCCGCCAGCCAACGCGTGATGTAAAAATATCGAGAACATAAGGCGCAATGTACGTGCGCACGTAGTAGAACTAAATGATTTATGGGCGTATAATATAACACGCAATGTATAAGCACTTAGGAAAATGAAGGTAGGTTCAGTAGTGGTTGGTGTTAAAGTGACCAAAATTAGTATTGACACGTTGACTGTATGGATGAAATATAATGTCTGCCAATGCGCGTTGGGTGTAATTTATGTAGATATAATAACCTTTACGTTTGCGCGCCATACACGCTCAAAAAATGCACAACGTGTGTGTGCTCCGCAATCGTCGCAGTCTTTCGTCGTATTTTTTTTTCTTAGAAATATGTGTTTATGTCTGAATTATATATAATATTATAATATAATTAATAAGGTAAATAATGTCGAATATCCATGTTGTGCCCACCCCCATTGGAGTTTGGGGCTCGACTCTCGAAGTTGTAGACGATTATGTCTATTTAGGACAAGTGGTCCGGTTAGGCAGGTCCAACTTCGAGAGAGAGGTCAATCGTCGAATCCAACTCGGTTGGGCAGCGTTCGGGAAACTTCGCGACGTCTTCTCGTCCAAAATACCTCACTGCCTGAAATCGAAAGTCTTCGATAGTTGTGTGTTACCAGTGATGACATACGGCACCGAGACGTGGCCTCTCACTGTGGGCCTCATTAAAAGGCTCAAAGCCACTCAACGAGCCATGGAGCGGACTATGCTCGGTGTTTCCCTACGAGATCGAATCAGAAATGAGGAGATCCGTAGGAGAACCAAGGTTACCGACATAGCCGATAGGATTGGCAAGTTGAAGTGGCAGTGGGCCGGGCACATAGCTCGTAGAACCGATGGCCGTTGGGGCCGAAAGGTTCTCGAGTGGAGGCCACGTACAGGCAAGCGAAATGTCGGACGCCCGCCTACAAGGTGGACGGACGATCTGACTAAGGTTGCAGGAAGTCGCTGGATGCAGGCCGCTTCCAACAGGTCATTGTGGAAATTCTTGGGGGACGCCTATGTTCAGCAGTGGACTTCTTGTGGCTGATATGATGATGATGAATTAATAAGAAATACAGCTAGGTACAGTGGTGATAAGATTCCTTTTTTTATTGTGATATTTTTATTGGTCACTTTAATACGAAGCGTACCTAAACTAAAATTGAGGTAGACGAAATGAAATCAGTACATGTAAAGAAAACGCCAATAGTTAAGACGGATTCAAAAGAGAATGGATCTGAACAAAACACAAGTTATGCTTTAGAAGTCTGTATATAAAAAGCCTGGCATTTATGGACATGAATTGCTGTCTTTGGAATATTGGGATTGAAATATTTTGGAGAAAAAAGTAATTAGATACCCCAATAAATAATTTCAAAACGTGCGCTTTTATTTCCCTATTATTAAGTCTTTGCGGTCTAAAACTATTTCTATGCCCTAAGAGCTTGGTTATTATGTAAGTAATAGAGATGTAAACAGTATTATGAATTAAATCCATTAATTAGACCAGAAGTACTGTTGATGTATGTATTATACTTAGTAGAATGAACACGGCAAACAAAATCTATACGCTTATGTACAGGGCATACGGGAAAAGTAGTGAAACGAAAGAGGATAGTGCGATCGCGTAGAGGTGATAGAGATCGAAATACTTAGATAAAGCGGTACATGTACCGTTCTCTTAAACACTTACGGCCGCATTCATAGCACAATTCATAGACAGTTTGTAACCTATTTTAGCTATTGAATGGTTTGTCCTTTTCGAATGACATTTCAATTCAATTTCAGCGAAGAAAACAAAACATTCCATAATAGTTTTATTATTCTTTGAATAAGGCCGATTATGTTTGCGGTCCCTTCTACATAAGATCTCAATGAATGCTGATCAAAATTGATTATTGGAATTGAATTTCCGTTTATAAAAATAACCCTGTTTCAATTTATTTAATATATGTACTTACTATTGATATCTATTATCTACTAACAAATATTCCTAAATCTGCCAATGCACATAATTTTTCAAGTATTTTATAAGTAAGTCTTCAGTAAGTGTAGTTAGATAAAAGTATAGGAATGTGAGAGTTTTTGTGATATGTCCTAAACATTATATAAAATATATTTGGAAGGTCAAACAAGCCTAGTCATATTAAGTCTGACCCACTTTATCAATTCATGCCACAATGAGTGTAATGTTTGTAAATTATAGCAGCTATTCATTATAAGTCGTCTAAGTCACAAAATTTGATACGTTAAAATTGATATTTATCCAAAGTCGTAGGTATTTCGACTCAATTTCATAAAAGGCTTCTGATAAATTAATGAGAACACTCGAATAGACTTACGGCCGAAATTAATAAAATATCTCTGAGTAAGGAACGATCACAAAATTAGACCAATCGGATTAAATATATTTGGACACGCCCACATTTGTATTATACTGATTGGTTGATTTTTAGATCGAGATTTAGATCACTTATTTATTTCGGCCATTATATAAATAATAAACTAATTGTCCAATAGGTAGATAAATAAATTGCTGAAGGAAGAGTCTGAGGATAGTCAATGATTGATAATTAAATCATGAAATATTGCCTTTTGTACACAATATTATTTTACAGTGTAGGAGCCTCCCTATCATTTAAAACATGTGAAACATTAGTTTTGACTTGATTTCTCCTATAATTCATATGTAAATCTTATTTTAAAACAAATGATTATAAAAATAAAAATAATTTATTGAATAACTCAACATATCATGATCATCTTCTTGCAATAATTATGTGATTTCTTGGTGACAATTTCGGGTCGAACACCGGTTGTATTTGACACGAAAAGCCTGAAACAAAAATATGATCTCAGTTATAAAATATTTTAACTAAGTGTGTATTTATGGATAGGTAGGCATACCCAATATTCAACATTCCATTTTATTTTTCGTTATTAAAAGCATAAATCAATAAATTTGCATGTTTTTTTTTTTTTAATTATGTATTGTATATCTTCGATCTCATTAGAGAACTGACATAATATGTGGTGTGCTAAGAGAAAATGTTTGTATGTATGTATATTACGGTAAATTGAATATGTATGTATAGACTCATGTAGTCAGTGGTAAAATATTTTTCAATATTCATGCTTCCTCGCAATTTAATTTTAAATTTCTTGTTAACTATTCAAGTATAAGAACTGTCAGATTCCTAACAGTCCTTAACGTAACTATAAGTCCCTATTTTACTAAATTTCTATTTCTCTTTGTATATCGCTTACTAAAATTACTAGGCTTTAAAGACCAACTTTTGAAAATAAGTATTTTTAATTTATTCAATTTCTGATTTTTATAGGATACCTAAATAACCAACTGAAAACAAAGACAGTATTAAGAAGTTGTATTAAAATACTGTGTTCCTTTAACATACTGTGTTCCTTGACTAGAATAATTGTCAGTATTGCTATCTACCAATATTATTTAATATAGAAAATATGAAAGCCTAATCATATCACGGCGTATGGCCTAACCCTACACAATTCCTATGAACAATTGTTGTCACTTTTACAATTATTTCTTAAGGATTAAATATGCCTTTTAAGAACAAATACATGCAGTCTTTTTATGGGAAATAATTTAAATGTGTTTAATTTTATATTAATGTGTTGTAGTTTTTATTTTAATAATAAAGCCGAGTTTGTTTTGTATCACTATTTTTAAAACAGCTGTGTATAGTGAAGTGCCAAAATGATTAGTATTAAATAAATGTAATTAAACTGTATTAAATTGATGTCTCTAGTCTAATATTGTTGTATGTAAATACAAAATATATTTATGTGTACTTAAATGTTGAATGTGTGTGTATTTTATTTTTTGTCTTTATAAATAAAGTGTTGGAACAAGTTTTAAGTTTTTTTTAGAAACACTTACGCCTGAATACTGAAAAGCCATTCAAATAATAAGTTGCTTGTAACAGCGCACGGCCCACTTAGCCAGTACATTTAATCGAGATTAACGTAGTTAAGCGCCATTTATATTTAAGATGCGTTCCAGTATTTGGGCGTCAGACTCAAAACTAATGCTTGTGGTTCACACAAACGTTTGTCTCAGTGCGAGGATCGAACCCGCGGCCTCTCCTTTCACAGCTGGCGTCTGACCAACTGCGCCACGGAGGTTGTCTTGTCTTGTTGAATTGGAAGTAATTTAATAATGTAGGTTATGTTTCTCACCTTGCTCTAATACGAACAGCACTCGGTCAAGTAGAATGACTGTTTCTACTAACGGGGCCAAAGCTAATCGTAACGTGTATACTGTGACCACTCGTCGCCATTGTTCCAAGTCGGAAGCACCCTGAAATAAAGCCTCTGGAGTTAGTAGCATTGGCAAATTGAGCTTTTCAACTGCCAATGTGCAGTATCTGGAAGGGATAAAAATACACAAAATAAGGTTAAAAGTCTAGTCTAGATATTATATTTAATTCAACAATTTGATTTTGATTATATTAAAAATATATAATATTCGCCATTTTGTTATAAGTATGACAAAATTAAACTCATCATGATGATCTAATTAAGAAACAATCTAAAATAAATAATAAAATAATATGTGTGGTATAAGAAAAATAGTGTAAAATATCAATTTCAAGTTTAAATAAACTTACTTCTCAAAAGTCATTGTGTCTGAGTGTTTAACACTCCTGACAGGCGAATGTTTCAGTTTTGGGTCAAAATTCACAAGAATCCTCTCAAGTGCGGCCCTGTAAGCATGCACCTGCAAAATAATATAATGATAATGCTAATTCGTAAATGTCAATTATTTCCCAAATTAGCTAGTCTCATTTACGCAGAGAAAGTTTGGCAAATATACGATTATAATATGGATATAAAAATATTGCATTGTGTAAACATTTGCCCTAAACATTATAATACGGTAATCTTGTAGGACATTTTCATGGATTTTCCCGCGGCGAGAATCGTGTGCCACTATGAGCTATCGCATAGATACATAACAGCCATAAGATGATCGTGCTTGACGAATGTTTACACTATGCAACTATTTTATATCCCAACGATAATCGCAAATTCGAGGCGAGAAGCTCTTCCCAAATAAATGGAGCTTTATACAATACAGTATAATAAAAACACTACAAAAAACACTTACCTTTAAATCTTGATAATTCCCTTTCATCAATCTATCAGTATACACTTCAATAGCATGACAAGCTATCTCCCTACTGACATAGGAGAGTCCATTATCCATTCCTTTAACATACTTGCTCATTGGATATCCACAACTCTCTCCACTGCATGATAACTTCATATAGCAACAACCAACTAGACAAATAAACTTCACATGGTCATAACTAGCGAAGTGTTTAAGCAATAGCGGCCCCAAGTCTCCACATGGATGAAGGCCTATAAGACCATACTTGTCCATAATATTGGGCAATGGCAGCTCGTTTAATTGCTTGTGGCATGATAAAGTAACATTAAAGTGAGTTGGACGGATTAATTTATCCACTGCTTCTTTGGAAAGATGCTTACTAGCTGTGTACTCTAATTCTTGGTCTAGTTTTCTAAAAATAGACAATTGAACAATTGTAGAAAATAACCTGGCATAGTAAAAGTTATGGAAAATGTGGTAATTTTTAAAATTACTTTCAATATGATTATTAAAACTTTGCCACATATAAATAAAGTTAAAGTATTAAATGTGGTACATTAATTGAGTTACATTTGTTATTCTTATAAAAACTGTCTATTACATATTCACAACTTAAGGATTTGTATAGTTTTTATTCAAGTTATGTTTAACAATTGCAGCTATGCAGTATTTTACTCTATGAACAGTATTATATACATACCAATAGTACAGACCTAGCCTCTTCTGTCAGTGGACCTTGGCACTCTATCCCGACAGCATGCACATTGCTTCTATATGCAAGCATTCTCACCAAATGCCCCAGTCCAGATCCAAAGTCTATTACAGCATTACATTGAGTTTCCTTTACAACATCCGTAACTACTTCGGCCATTAAACTTATTTCATGCCTCTTTTTTAATTTCACATGTTTTACAAATAAGTTTTTGAGCCTTCGATGATTTTTACATGAATCTAGATTGATAATTTTGTCGTCATTTTTAGGCATGAAATTGTTCTCTCTGGGAATACTCAAAGATTGAAGTGTGCTTATTAAAGCCAGGAAAGATAAAGGGAACAAATGTTGGGTGTCTTTTCCAGAGAAAAGTTTTCCCAATTCTTGGGGGTCTAAGTTATAAAAGTTGTCTCTCCATGATTTTGGAAGTTTCTCCCAATGATCATCAACAAAGAAGTCCTGCAAACAATTTAAGTTTTTAAGACTTAAGATAAAATCTCGAAAGATAAAATATATAATACTCCAGAATTTAAAAAGTAATGGTAATTTTTGCTTATTTAGAGACCAAAACTGGCTTTTAACTTTTTTACTTGCATTTTTAGATATTTTATATACTCTGGATGACCTGGCTAAACTTGCAGGACGTCGCTGGATGCAGGCCGCTTCCAACAGGTCAATGTAGAGATCCTTGCATGCGCGGATCAACCATAGGGAGCATGATGGACATGCCCACAACCCTAATGGACTTATTTCGTCATACTTCCACTCTTTTATGAGATCGATAGACTGATATTATTATATCAGATGCCATAATATCTTCAATATAATAAAATAGCAGAGTTAAATCTTTATTGTGTATAACGATCATGAGCAAGATCATACACAGAGTCGCACTTCGTTGATTTTCGGGTTGCCATGCCCACAACCTTTTTTGAAGGCTAGATCCGCCCTTGGATCCTTGGGGAAGGCCCATTTCAGAGTGGACTTCCCGTGGCTGAGATGATGATGATACACTTCGGGAAAACTATTGATATCAAAAAATAAGCGGAGGAAAGCAATATACATATATTTATATATAGATACATACTTTATTAAACAAGAACATTGAATTTTAATTTGTGTTTACATTATCATAATCATCAACTAGCTATTTATCTTAACATGAAACTTACCAAAACATACAAATCTAACAGCCACTCGTACATTTTAACAACTTTTAACGAGTCATTAATAATTTTTTTTACAGATTCTGCGTGTGAATACATATTTTCTTTTATTTTTTCTACAAAGAAAATAAACTTCTGTGATGTGAGGACACATGTGGGGATGTCCACGTTTTCACCACAAGTTTTCACAGCACTTCGTTAATTTGACAACACAACACACGTTGACACTTGATAATTTGGATCAGCTGTTTTATCCAATGATAAAAGAATTATAAAGGATTACGCACAAAAGTAGCTATATATATCAAATTATAGTTTTGTTAGGAATATCGACGCGGAATGTACGTTTATCTATCTGTCTCCTTTACACAAAGCTGACTTTTCCCTTAATGAAAGAGACAAATAATAATTCCTTTGTTTCGAATATGGCAATATTTTGTTCACTAACCACACTGAGACCGCCCCTAGACCAAAATGACGCCATTTTATTTAGCTCATCCGAAACCACAGACTAGTAAAACAAAAACTCCATGAAATGTCAAACTGTGGCGTTATCTGTCAATCGAAGTAAACAAATCTGCAAAATCAAAGAATTTCGAATTATTCATTGTTTAATCTCGTTTGTTAAGTTTGCTAATTAGTTTAATTGTTAAGTTTTTAAAGTGCCTCAGTGTTGTGTTAGAGGATTCAAGTCGAGTTCAAGCAAAAAGGACTCAACACAACTTTTCATAGGTTAGTAACTGTTTTTACGAAATACTAACAAATATGTGCTAAATTTACATTTTGGGTTTATTTTTATCATTTATAAATGTATTTGGATCTTGTTGATTAAGTTTTAGACTCTTCTAGGCGTTATTTATACAAGTAGTGTAAATAACAACCTCATTGTTTGTTTACACACAAGTTTAGAGATGAGTGGATTCGATACGAAATTATTCATATCGATATTATCATTTTTAAATATTTTGATCATTATTTTTCAAAAAAAGAAAAAATAGTTTATATTTAAATATATATTCAGACCGACAAACAAAGTGAAATTAAAAATATTTTTTAGATTCCCTATAAACATACAAACCAGGACAAAATGGATACAAAAAATTGGAAGCTATTGGAACCCTGCAATAAATACATTTATTTGTTCATTACATTTTGAAAAAGAAAACAGCTTTCCAACAATATTCCCGGTAAGTGAAATTGTAGTAATTATGATATTTTACCTAATAATCCTATTAATAATACAACTGTTAATCAATAACAAAGATGACATGCAAGATAATTTGGACAATTGGTAGTCTATTGTCTAATGTTCTGGAGAACCTTTTAATGAACAGAAATAGTTTTATATTTTATTATTAATTATTATAATTGTTTATCTTAACCAACACTTTCATATTCATTGATTGAATTCTAAGTGAGACATAATGATTTTCCTCAGTCAAATAATAGCAATAAAAATCTACCTATGTTATTTTATTTTATTTGGTATGTATTAAATATCCTGATAGGTATTTTTGATTTTAGCAAAGAATGGTGCAACGTAATAATGAACGAAATGTATTAGATGCAACTGGGTGTTTGTCTCGACAGGTATAACCTTGTAACGGTTGTAACATGTAAATTAGTATTAGTCGGTCATATGTTTACATTATGGCGACTAAAAAAGTTACGATAATTGTAAAGTATAAGTATATTTTTAGGAATATCAAGAAATAATTACCTCCAACCGTCACATACATAGTCTGACCCCACACTAAGATCAAAATGTTTAATACATCATATTACTATTGTTTATGTAGCAGTTGCATTTTTATTAGTTTTGTTACAAATAAATTTATCATAATATTAATATTTATACATACATAAACTCACGCCTTTTTCCCAGAATGGGTAGGCAGAGGTGCAACCAGGACACCCACATTTCAGCCTCCGTGGCGCAGGCGGTAAGACGCCGTTCGTGAATAGAGAGACCGCGGGTTCGATCCCCGCACCGAGAGAAATGTTTGTGCGGAACGGAAAAGTCTCTCGTAGTTCCTGATACCCACGACACAAGATTCGATCTTAATATGGGGTCAGGACTATGTATGTGACTGTTGGGTGTTATTTATTTATTTATTTATTTATTTCGCCTTGAATGTTCCGTCCTACGATGTTGTGGGTGGCGAGCCTATCGCAATATTGGGCACAAATTCCTGACTGTGCTGATAATGAATAGAAAAATCCGATATCACTTTGCGCGACCCGGGATTCGAACTTGAGACCTCAGCTTTGTAACCGTACCATAATACAACTACGCCACTGAAGCAGTCAATATTTATACATAAATTAAAATCTATAGTCCACATTATTCACCGCTTGTATGTTTATGTATGTATGTACCTTATGTTTTTTTTTTGTTTGATTGAATTATTCGAAAAATATTTGTATTCTAGTGCTGATTTCCTGCCTTCGTTCGCGATGTCCGCTACAATTCCTTTATTCAAAATCAAAATCAAAATATTCTTTATAATTTAAGTTCATTTCATTTGGCGATCTAGTGTTGTTACATAGTTTATTAAGTCTTTTAATTATTATTTTTTTTCGAGTTTCTTATTTTTTTATATAAAGCAGCTGTTAAATAAATAATTGTCGAAAGAGACTGACTCCTGTTATACAGGGCTTCCTAGTTAAGGAGTCAGGGTGTTATTATGTTGTAAACATGTTGTAATGAAATAAAGATTAATTATTATTATTATTATTTATTCAAATAGTCTTTCAAAAGATCTTTTGGATTGTTCATTTCTGCTACCACCGCTTCGGAACGTGTTGTAGCTGTAAAGAAGAAGTGGCGCAAGAAACTTCGTCAGCAACACGAACTGTCTTCTTTTTTCTTTTTTTTATATCGCCATTTAAAATTACAATGGTTCATGTCACAGAACACAATAATGTCAGTTTATTTAGTTAATTGTGTTTATTTAGTTAATTGTTTAATTTCTATTTTTACATTTTAATTGTTAATTTTGTGTAGATATTTTATTTCTATTTATATATTTAAGTTGTTAGTTTAGTGTACATATTTTCATAGTTGTTTGCTAAATGTCTGTTTTTTTTTAGATTTTAGTTATAATTTGGCAAAAGAAATATTGACATGGTGAAAATTGGTGCTTAAGGAAAAAAGTGTGGTATATTCGAAGTCGCAACCAAATTCTAGCTATTAATAAAGTTGTATTTTATCTCACGTGTGTATTATTTGACAAATCCAATCCAATCATCAGGTAAAACTTACCCATCAAATAAATCATAGCATGAAAAAAATATCAAAACATTGACCTATTATTATCGGATTTAATTTTTAAAGACTTGACTGTCAAGTCCTAAAATCCCCTGTTAATACTCAATTGAGATGTAAAGCAAAAATTAAGAATGTTATATTAATGTTAGTCGTATGCCACTGTTGATGATCGATATCGATAAAAAATTTGGTACTAGCGTATCACTATTTTTAGGGGCGGAGCCGCCGCCATGTTTGTGAATCAAAGTGGTACGCGTCACGTGACCTTATGCTTTATCCCCTCTATTCTTTAATCATTGGTTTTATCTTATAAAACTTCTACTACACTGTTGGAATGTCAAACACTACACGTGAAAATTGGTTGATCAAACTAGCTATGAAGATTCTACACACCATGATCCAACTTAGAAAGTTTTTTAATATTGATGTGATAAATATGAAAGCAACCAAGTAGAAACCAACATTAAAAATAAAATTAATCTTTTTTAGTCTTAAATTAGTAGGACACTGCCCTCCCCACCATGGGCTTAGCCACGGTGGGGCAGAGTGGGGCGCTTGCCCCACCCTGGCTCTGAAGCGGCAGGTAACAAACCATACTTATATAATAAATTATCTTGGTGAAGTAGGTACTATGGGTAGATATAAACCTGATCCCTCAATAAATCTCTAAAAGGCTGTTTTTTTTTTATTGCCTAGTAGGCAGACGAGCTAGCGGCCCGCCTGATGGTAAGCAGCTACCGCTGCTCATGGACCTCCGTAGTGCCAGGGGACCAGCACAACAAAGTCGCCGCCTACCTCAAGGATAGTACTCTCCTTAAACCTCGTTTGAAGAAGGACAGGCCATAGCGCTGAGGAAACACCGATGCAGGGAGTTCATTCCAGAGCTTGCACGTACGTGGTAGAAAAGAACGCTGAAAACGTACCGTTCGGGAGCGGTACGCCTCCAGGTGGTGGGAATGAACTCTACTGCGGAAACGTGTGGTGCGATGGTACATAGGCGACGGTGGTACCATCTCAAACAACTCTTCGGAGCACTCCCCATGGAACAAACGATAGAACATACAGAGAGATCCGAAGTCTCTCCGCAGTTCTAACGGTTCCAATTTGTCCGTGAGATCGGGATCATTGACAATTCGACAAGCTCGTCGCTGCAAGGAGTCAAGTGGGTCGAGCTGGTATTTTGGGGCACCTGCCCAGAGGTGGGAGCAGTACTCCACGTGGGGCCGGATTTGCGCTTTGTAAAGCGTCAATCTATGACCCGACGTAAAGTACCACTTGGCTCTGTTCAGGATTCCCAACTTCTTGCTCGCCAGTTTGGCTTTGTCCTCCAAATGACTCCTAAACTCGACCTTGCTTGATATTTCGAAACCAAGGATTCCAATACTCTCGGATCCTTGGAGAGTAACTCCTTGGAATTGCGGCGCCATGACAAAGGCAGTGAACACGCAAACTTGTGTCTTCGAAGGGTTAAATTGAACTAGGTTCAATTCACCCCATTCGGAGGCCCGCCCCAGAGAGCTCTCGACTTCAGACACAAGTTGAAACCGTCTTTCCATAACGGAATCCCGAGAGTGGCTCCGTTGGCCGATGTACCGCGCGTCACTCGTACTATCATCTGCATAACAATGCATGCCATCAATAGACAACATGTCATTGATATACAGGATAAAGAGTGTCGGCGATAGCACCGAGCATTGTGGAACACCAGCATTAATGGTCTTGGTCTCGGAGCAACAGCCGTCCACTACGACATTTAAGCTCCGACCATCCAAAAAGCTGGTGATCCATTTGCAGAGCCCCTCAGGAATTCCATACGCAGGTAGCTTCGCCAGAAGCTACCTGCGTATGGAATCGGTCACTCGGTCGAACGCTTTCGCAATGTCAAGGCCAACCGCAATCGCCTCACCCCCACTCTCCAAAGCTTCCGCCCAACGGTGCGTGAGGTACACAAGAAGATCACCAGCCGAGCGACCGTGACGGAAACCGTACTGGCGGTCACTATTCAACTGGCGATCCTCAAGATACCTCAGGAGCTGAGTGTTGATAACTCGCTCCAAAACCTTGGAGAGTAGGGATGTGACAGCAATCGGCCTGTAACTCGAAGGGTCCGAACGGTCACCCTTTTTGGGGACAGGGTGTACATTGGCGACCTTCCACGAAGCCGGAACCCGGTTGGCTTTACAGGAAAGACGGTAAAGGCGTGTGAGCACGGGTGTCAACTCAGGGGCGCACGTTTTAAAAACCACTGCGGGGATACCGTCTGGCCCACTCGACTTATGGACGTCTAGAAGCTTGAGCTCCCGTCTGACAGCACGCTGGGTGATTTTTATGTCAGATAGAAGGCTCTCACAACGGGATGTTCGGCGGTGTGGCGCCCCCGTCATCCAAAGTCGAGTTCGAGGCAAAGAATTGGGCCAAGAGATCGGCCTTCTCCTTTGCACTGTGGGCCAAACTGTTATCGGACTTGCGCAGTGGTGGGAGACTGGACAGGCAGAAATTACCCTCCACAGCCTTAGCGAGCGACCAAAAAGCACGACTCCCAGAGGGATAGCTCTGGAGTCGCTCGCCAATTCTGCGGATGTGCTCCGCCTTGGCCTTAGCTAAGGCTCTCTTGTTGGATCTAGAGGCGGCGTTGAATTTCCGTTTCTCCTCCTTTGAATTTGGATCCCGACGCCTCCTTGCGTCTTGCCACACCGTGTATGCGGACTGCTTTAGGCGCGCAGCAACAGCACAGGCACTATTGTACCAAGGCCGGCTGCGACGCCCTGCGGGTATTTTCGAGCTGGGTATGAAAGTTTCCATACCCAAGCTAATCGTATCCGCGACGCAGTCCGCACAGGCGTCAGGATCATCGGAGGAGAAACAAAGCCGCCCCCAAGGGTAGGACGCAAAGAATTCTCGCAGACCATCCCAATCTGCTGACATTTACCGCCAAACTGTGCGAGTTCCAGTCGTCGAAGAGCGGCAGGGACCCACTCCAGGAGCTCATGAACGTACCAGGCAGTGGTCAGATGATCCCAGGGGAGCATCAACCGTTATCCTGTATCCGTCCGGGTGGGTCGTCAGCAGAAGATCCAACAAAGAGGGCTCATGGCTCTCAACGTCTGGAACACGGGTGGGCTGTGTTACCAGCTGCGAGAGACCATAAGCCAAGGCCATCTCGTAGACAGCCCGACCCGGGAGATCAGTGGTCTTGGATCCCAACCACTCTTTGTGATGATTAACATACTGGCATACGCCCAGAGCCCAAACGGCTAAAGTTAGAGGTCGGTGAACACTAAGAAAGTGTTTCGGATAATTCCAATTATAAATATAGATATCATAAATATAGATTTTTTAAATACAGATAGGTACAGGTGCTACATTTTTGTATCAAAAAAATAACCGGGGTAAAGCCGCATGTATAATTTCTAGTTACATATTATTTTAGAATGCCGTCCCACCCTGAGTCCATGGCTAGCTACGCCTATACTCCCCACGGTTGATAAAGGCTGATGGTGTAAGACTGCCGTGATATTCGTAATTCATGTTTGGACTTTGGAGCGAAGGGCACACCTACCTATTTAATATTTTTAAAAAGCCCCTGACTGAAACGATAGCCTTTACGGTCTCGCAAACACCCGGACCCGAAACAAATACCTACCCACTTGTGAACTGTAGAGACCGTAGGTACAAAATATTATTTTCTCGGTTCAGGAATTCGAATCCGTGGTTCCTCACAGCTGGTGTCTTCTACACCACTAGCTCTCGAATATATCTAACACATTGGTAAGAAATTAATTCAACTGGTAGCCGTAGCACTGGTTACATAGGTATTGCAGTCAATTGTGTTCCATTTTCCATCGCACATAATAACAAAGGAGATCTACAAAATTAAAAAGTTATTTATGTAAAAAGCTCATTTATTTTCATCACAATTAAAACAGGTCATAAATAATAAAAGCGTTAAGAAAGTTTCACGAGACTAGAAATTGGAAATCAAATACGTCTTTACAAAAGTTGTGACTTGCAGAACTCTGGTGCATATTTTTTATACAAATTTAAATACATCTATACAAAATAATATATTTTTTTTCGTGTATGGGATACATTTTCATAGAAACTAATTAATGTAAGGCCACAAAGCTTTCTAAAACTCAGTCAATGCTAATTTTGCGAAGCGTTTTTATGCAACATTTATTTAAAATTCATGTGAGAAGATTGAAGACATTGAAGAGCATATCTTCAACCTTATGTCCTCGGTACCCCATAATATTCTTTACTTAGGAGAATCACGCGTTACATCTTTAAGGACCAAAAACTCAGCCCGAATCTTAAATCTCGCTACTTTATATTTTTACTGTAGCATCAAATCAGTCAGACGGGTTCATTCCCTTTTATAACTTTGGGTAAGCATTTAAGTAGTAAACCATAGTAGCATCAAGTAAGCAAAGGAAATCCTCTTTAGTCATTGGATACATTATCTAAAGTTGGTAACATAATTTTGTAATATATGAAAAAAAACATAAAATGTTGTAAACAATAAAATCATGATTTTAAAGCTTAGGGAATAATCTTCACACAAAACCCACACAGTGTATTAATAATTACGATCTCTTATAAATTGTTTACTTAAATTACATGGATGAGATTATATAACATTAGAATTATATACGATTGCACTTGTTCTTTTTGATATTGAGAGAATAAACCTTAAACCCGGCCTCACATCCGGAATAGCCATCTGAAATCATAATCTGGATTAATTCCGATCCGGAATTCAGAACACTAGTCAATATCATTTTTACAGATCAATCTGAGAAATTCAAAATCTGAAAAATCTGAATGTGTGGTTTATTGACATTGTATGGATTCCGAGCTTTCTGAATTAATAATATGAATTCAGATAGCTAATAGCTATTCCGGATGTGTGGGCCGGACGGAATGTGGTTTTATATTTCATGCTTTACTTAGGTATACAAAATCCAAAAAAAATAGCTTACAAACTACTGAGCATTACAAATTAACTAATTATGCAAACGATATAAAAAATAAAATATTAGAGATAGCGGCAAATTACAAATAATAATAATACAGTGTCTTTTCAACCAAAAAAAATTAACTTATGATAAGTAATATTATTACCTATTTTACAGTTTGAAAACCATAAATTCAAATTCTATCCATATTTCAATTAATATTCAAAGATAAATTGAGATTGTTTAAGAATGTTCGAAAATAATACTTAATTCATTTTGGAGGCTTTCTAAAGATCGATTCTGAATACATTAATCGGATCAGATCATAATTTTTTCTATTGATTTATTTCGGCAATAGATCCTTTTGTGACAATTAAGAGTCGCACATGGCCCATATTAGCAAAGATTCGTGACATGAGTCGAAATTTAAATTATTAAATTAATAAAAAAAAATAAGTTTTTTATAATCTTATATGAAAATGTTCAGTGCACTTTAGTTTTATTTTAACACTATATTAATGTGCCCGAGTCGAAGACAACTTACAATGAAGACATGTTTAGTAGTGAGGTACCTACTTGTAGCTAAATTCGGTTTATCGGATTAGCATACCGAAAATTAACTTAAATTAATTGAGCCTATTTAGATATCCCCTATAATATCCAAATTGGTTAGGAGTTACAGTTAATCAGAGGTATCATTTATACCCGGTAAATATATTTTTAAATCCGTAAGAATATCTTTTGTTTTTTAATGTCTTTTAGGCTTGTTTTCCACGTCACGGTTGTTCAACCGTACGGCGTGTTAGCCGTACGTTTGAAAAAACGTGCGAGCTTGTACATGGCACGGCAAAATCACCAGGCGAGACATTGGACAGGTACGGGCTAGTAGCGTTTTTATCAGGGGCTGTGTAGGAAGTGCTGCGTCATAAATTTTCTTACGAAAAAAAGATTATCGTTGCTTATTACATATATAGGAAACGTAAAATAGAAAAAAAGGGAAAGACGGTTTTGGATACATCCGATTTATATAATGAAATTAATAATAATAATGAAATAATGATAAAAATAATGATAATGAAATTAATAATTCTTGATTTATGCTGATTTTATAACAAAATTGGGAATCAGCGTATGTAAACCGTCACGAATCCGTGCATACGTCCGGCGCCGTCGACACACTCCCATAGAATGCCATACAACACTGATGAAAATCACGCCGTGCTTAGACGCGGCGCTCCGAGGGGCAGTCACGGCGCACACGGCCGCGGCGCCGTGCCGTGGCGCCACCGTGCGCGTCTATAAACTTTCATAGTAATCCATACAACACTGACGACCGTGCCTACACACGGCGAATTAACCGTAGATTTTCATGGCGAAAAACCGTGTGTGTACAAGAGGCCTTATTGTTTTCAATGGATTATATTTTGTGAAGGTGGCAATAAAGAAGCATAAAAAAATGTTTACTTAAAAATGAATTGCGATTGCTCTTACTATGTTCAAGGATCATCTAGTATTTATGAAACGTGCATAAAGAGCAAACCAGTATAGAAAGTAATTGATTCGCCTAATTATTAGTGAGATTCTCGGAATAATATTAAATGGACTTAAACTCATGATGTGCTCCAAATTTAGTGATGTAAATAAAAGTAGGTACGTGGTTTTTCCGCACATCTACATAAATGTGCAAATTGGCGAAATAAATATATAAAAATTAACAAATAAAAAATGCTTTCTTGTCTTCTCCCGAGGTACTATTTTGGAAACAAATATTTTTATAATACCTTCATTAGTTTTACTGTGGTGAAGACATCCAACAGCTTATATATATTTTTATTTGGACGTAACTTTACATGATTAACTTTTACGCTACATGCGTTTTGGAGTTGTAACACTTTTTACACTATACACTTTGAGACAAAATTTTCTCAAAAAACACATTATTCTTTCAGACATACTCAGATCTATCGCGTAAGATTCATTTGTACTTAAAATATCCCTATTTACACAAAAATAATCACGATTACTGGGGAAATTTGGCAACGCCTCCGAACAGAAGTGAGGGTAGAACGCAAAATCCTCCACCAAATCAAAGTGAGGGTACTTGCTAGCTTCGGCGTAAATTTCTTTCTCCAAAGAACAAGGACTTGCTACGTAAAACCTGTACTGTTTTTTATGTTTACTTAACAAATTTTCCGCATCAGACAAATCATTGTCTATTTTAGCAAGAAGATCTTTTATAGGCAAGGAGCCAAACCTTTGAATAAACGTAGAGGGAGCTAGCCTATACTTATGTCCCGTCTTCTTGTCCTTCCACACTTTGTTCGTGCTTTCCAATTGCAACAAATAACTTGGTAAACTATAGCTATGCGTTATGATCACGTGTGTGTGGGTACCATAATTAGATTTAATTTCCCGATGGAGGCTATTCGCTAAAGGATATATTCCTCCCTGATGGACGAATCCGTAGAATATTGTTAAAATTACATTGAGTATATACCAGGTGCTTTTCAGCATTATCTTGAATTTCCTTGTGCTTGGTGGGTCGCTCTCGTTGGGATGAAGATGATTGCCGTAGAGGTATACGATGGGTACCAGTACTGGTATGATGAACCGAGGTTCCTGATGCGGGAAGAATGAAAGCAACGCCACTGGTATTATCAGGGAGAACAGCATGAGTCCGGTGATGCTCTGAATTCGCGGCAATTTCTTGTACTGGCCGCGGATAAACCTGAAAGTGAAATGTTATATGGAACATGAAAACAGTCGCAACATTAGCGCCAAAACTACTTCCCAACTTTTAATACTTTATGTAGTTCCAATAAAATGCTATCACGGTCGAGCAAAATGGGTAAAATCATATGCTACTGTGGCGTTCAGTACCTACATACTAAATTCGCGTCTTTTTCTCAGAAGGGGAGGCAGAGGTGCTACCAGGACACTCACATCTCGCCTTGTATGTTCCGTCCCACGATGTGATAGGTGGCGAGTCTACCGCCATATAGGGTACAAATTTCTAACTCCGGGTTGATAATGAATTGAAAAATCTAATATAATTTTTCCAACCCGGGACTCCCAAGACCTCAGCTTTATGACTGTACTGTAGTACAACTACCACCAGAGCAGTGTTAGATGTACGACAATTAAAGTGCAGTGGGACGTATATGGGCTGATACAGATAGATAAGCTTTAATTACAAACCTGTAGGCATTAGTAGATGATGTGACAAATGCCAGTCCGCCCAAAACGTTGAAGAGCAGCGGCACGTTGACCGCCAGGTGGAGCCACCGCGGATGCAGACCATGCTCCGTCAGATTCTTCGTATCAATATTATATCGCAGAAAATTCAGAGGAGTAACTACCCAATTATCCCAGGAAATCTTCAAAGACTCAATATCTGCCATAGTTAGGTACCCATAGTAGCCAGAGTCAATCAGAATGAGAAGAAGTGTTATCGGTACTCCGCATAACATGAACAGAAATATTCTGTAGTGGAAATCCTTAAACCCCACAACCTTGGAGCCCAAACCTCGCTGCAGCCAAAAGAATACCGGAGGGAACGCAAAGCCAGCAAATGTTGGACGGTTAAATATTCCTACAACCACCACAGTAGCTATTAACATGACATGATTAAATGAATGAGCTGGTAAATGTGTGCTCATTTTGAATAATTTTACCTTCTCAACAGCGCTTGAAGCTTTTTTGTACCTTTCTGTTAAAAATTCAGAATGATATATAATTTTGTCTGATTTAACATTGCTTCAGCTACAAGAAGTAGTAAGATGGAGAAGAAAACCATTTCAAACGCATTTGAGAAACTTCTGCAGCAGTATACAAGAACAACATATGAACTAGCAAATATAGTAAGCCTATTTCTGAAATTCTGTCCATACAGAATGCAAATTTTATACAAGCAGTAGTCATTGATGAGTGATAACAAGCAGATAAATAATCTAGGTATAACAAGAAGGTAATATGGAGTTTTGAGATCTAAATTGAAGTAGTATCTGGTGTATGGGTTTGCCAATCGTATGAAATGTAGAGGGGGACCGAGTATCATCTTGGGTACAAATATATTTCTAATAGGGAATTTTGGGTTGAACTCCCATGTTCTAGCCACGTCAATGGTGAAGATGTCACCTGAAATCCAACAGGTAATTTTTGTAGGAAAAGAAATACATACAGGGCCCTATTAATAATCTCGGATGAGTAAGGGATAAAATTTTAGCCCAAAACTTTAAAATTGACTAATTTATTTTGACCATTCTTTTCACTTTTAAAATCAGTGGATTGCCATAACAGGATTATTATCATGTTAGGCTGAAGAATATAGATTTCTATTAATATAGTTATTACTATCTAGCTATTCGTAATAATAGATTGAATTCTCTAGCCCAATGCCTAAAGTTAATCCTTCACTCATCCGAGTTTATTAATGTTTTAATGTAAAATTCAATAAATACAATAGAATACCTAATATAGATAAATCTATAAAATTTTAAACATTAAATAGAAAGGTAAAGAAAAATAATGTATACCAAAAAAGCTCAGTTTCCATGGTTATTTACATAAGCTTGATAACACTAAATTCTTATCTTATCAAGTACTGTATGGATCAATAAGTAATTGATCTATTATCTTCAAGCGGCTTAGGTGTTATCAACTTGAATGTCATAAAGTTTGCTTTACAAATAAGGTAAATGCTACAGTGATAGTCCCCCTGCCAATTTTTTAGAATAATTAAGTAGCTTTGTCTTCTCATGAGATTATTTTTACCTTTTTAATTTCTTATCAAAGTCATGAAAGCTATTTTATCTTGCACTACCCATACAAAAAGACGACTTAAGAATTATTTGAAACGCAACATAATATTAACTAAATAAATGTCCGTACCTGCCATAATCTCCACATTTTGGAAAAACTCATCAGGATGAATATATCCTCGTTGTGGTAATAGCGTTAACAAGAATCGTAGGCCAACTAGGAGCCAGTACGAAAATGGGAGTCTCACAGGATTCTTAAATGAAATGGCTTTTAGAATGTCAGTTTTGAGAAACATGGCACTGGTTTATTTTATTGTGTATATGTATATGGAAAATTAGATAGAACTTTTAATACAATAAATGGGCTTAAAACGGTGCATTCTGGTTGTGGGTTGTATTGTTTTTGACACTTTTGTTTTTTGACACTGACAAGACGTGTGAAGTGACAGTTATTACAATTGTCAATTTGCGTTTCGCGTACAATCGCAGCAAGTTGAATTGACCTGCGTGTCCGGAGTCCTTATAACCATCACCATATCACTATCACCATCATTAGCTCGTTACAGTCCACTGCGTGTTTCTGTGCTGGGGTTTTAAACTATATGTCTAAGCCTAATGTTTATATCAACATGGTCCTTTTATCTTTCGTATGTATAACGTACCTACATATGGGTACACTAGGAGGACACTATTAAAAAATACAGCGAGATTTACATTCTATTTCAAGACTGATATTCTCATGAGCGGGTCAAAGGTTTTATCCAGCAAGGGCTTTTTTGTACGGCTAGCGGTCCGGCCCGGCTCCGCCCGGGTGCAGATACACGTTTCAAAATGGCGGTCAAAATGTTCTATTCCGACTATCAATATAGAATATTGACCAATCGGACCACGAATAAAATTTCTTCGTATTTGCTAGAAATGTCACTACTGCTTCCCTCCTATAGGTCATAGCGTAATGATATATAGCCTATAGCATTCCTCGATAAATGTACTATCCAACACTGAAATAATTTTCCAAATCGGACCAGCGGTTCAAATAAACTCTTCAGCTTTATAATATTAGTATAGATGAAAAACCTAATCATGATTTCCATCCCAATAACTCGTGGGAAAGAGCCTTAATTCTATAATCATTGAGACAGCAAGATTAAGTTTATTTACGATGGTATCATTGTCGAAATTAACGACCTTCAAGCCTGGCGCGCGGTACCTGCGTCTGTACAGGACAGAAAGCCGTGTAACGACCAAAACCTCGAAATACCCATCTTCGTACACAATCAAGGTGATTGTGATACCTGCAAATGAGCTTTGCCTGGAATTATTTAACAGCCAACCTGTACGGTTCCGAGAAGTATGGCCGCGGTCGAGGTGACAGAGCACAGGTGCAACACCCAAATATCATTTTTAAGCCCTACTCTCGGTACTACTTTTGGTAAAGGCAAACGGCCCCTGAAGCGGTCGAGAATTACCTGCAACAGGGAATATTGTGTTGGAATTCCAACGCCCCCTCTTTACAGAACAGTTATCTATTACGTTTACAAATCCGAATTGGTAGACTTTTCATATTACCTACTATCAGTGGCGTAACAATAGGGTGGCAAAGTGCGCAAAATGCCACGGGCCCCCGGCCTTAGGGGCCCCCGATCCGGTAGGACCCTGGCCTGACAGGGACTCAGTCTGATAGGGTCTTGGACTTTGACAAGGCGTAAGCAGAGGAGAATTCAATATAAATTACAATATTCATAATAATGAAAAATTTGCAAGACAAATAAATTAATTATTCTGAATTCATCATGTTGTAAACCTCTGAAGTATGTACGAGGACCCTAACAATACTTGAACATGGGCTATGTAAGCGAATCACTGCGAGAACTGTTAGTGTATCTCTTTCTACAATTCAGCGAGTAATACAGCGTTTTCATGAAAATTGTTCCAATCTTCGAAAACCAGAAACAGGCTGAACAAGGCGCATTGCAGCGCGAGAGGAGGAGGAGAAATCGCTTTCTTACAGCTGTTGGACTAACATGTCACCATTTATGAACTGGAGAAAAAAAATATGCGTACGGATACAATACAGTGGTATCTAAGCAAATTTAAAGCCTCAAATTTAAAAAGACACCACAGAAACTCAAGGTTGAGTTATGGTAGAGAACGCGAGAATTAGACTGTGAATGGGTCAAGAGTTATGTTTTCAAGCGAGTTTATATTCTGTTTATACAAGCAGGACAGGAGGGAAAGACTGTACAGAAGACCAGGAAAGAAATGATTACGTTGGTCTAAAGGAAGCAGATAGGAGGATTTAGTTGGGCTGGGCAGAGCCTCCGCAAATATGTGGGGCGGCAGGAAGTTGTACCACATATTTGCGTCGGATATACCACAGAATAAAGTGTTCAACCAGGGCGTCCTCCCTGTAGTGACGTACAGAGCCGAAACGGGACACTGACTGTGGGGCTAATTTTTATTTTTTTTATTTTTATTTACAAGGGACAATAAACGGTTACATGCTAATAATAAACATAAAAAAATAAAAATAATTAAACGAGTTTACACACATATAACCCACACCATTGTCCACAGATTACCAGATAGAATAAAATTAAGCACGAAGGTATATACTATAAGTCCACTACTACTATGGTTTTATCATAATATGAGTATTAATCTTTTAATTGGAGGTAACATATTTTTCGAAATTTTGAGTTAGTGAGAGAAAATACATCCGCATGGGCAAATTGTGAGTTGTAATTGTGTAAGAGACGGCGGAGTGGCACTCGCGCCCCCGCATTACTCCTACAAGATTGTGTATGGAATAGCTGAGGCACACGCACCCCTCGCCTAATCACAGTTCTAGGTACTCTATAGCATATTTTGTCCGTCAGTTCAATACAGTCATATTTATTATTACATAATTTGTAGAGCATCATAGCATCAAGCAATGTTCGTCTTGATTCTAAGCTTAAAACATTGTAACGTTCCAATAATTCATTATAAGGTATATTAGATTTGTAGCATTTGTAATGCATAGTCTTCAAAAACTTCTTTTGAACAGTCTCAATTTGGTGAATATATTTTTTGTAATATGGGCTCCATATCTGTACAGCATACTCTAGTTGTGATCTAATTAAAGTATTATACAATATTAGATAGGTACGAGGTCGCACAAAGTCAGACGCACATCTAGTGACGAAACCATACATACGAAATGCTTTATTTATAACATCGTTAATATGGGTGTCGAAGTGTAAGTTAGAGTCCAACGTGACGCCCAAATCGCGGACCAAATTCACCCTATTTAAAATCTGGGAATCCAACGAATAGTTGAATTGGATTCTATTCCTGTTTTTCGTAAACGATATAGCGAGACATTTACTTATATTAAGAAATAATTTTTGATTTAGGCAGTATGTGTTTAGTCTATTAAGATCATCTTGTAAAAGTGCACAGTCAGTGGAAGTGTTACAGTCTTTATATATTTTTAAGTCATCTGCGTACATCAGAAATCTGCAATTAACAAAACAGTGTTTAATATCGTTTACAAAAAGAATAAAAAGAAGTGGTCCCAGTATAGAGCCTTGAGGTACACCAGATGTAGCCACGATGTAGTCAGACTCAAACCCCTTAATGACGACTTTCTGATGTCTATTATTAATGTATGATGCAAACCATCGCAACAAATTGCCGCGTATACCATTAAAGGCTATTTTTTCTAGAAGTAGAGAGTGATCAACTTTGTCAAAGGCCTTCTTAAAATCCGTATAGACCGCGTCAACTTGAACCCTGCGATCCATGCTCTCAAAAAGGTAGTTGGTGAAAACCATAAGGTTAGTAGTGGTAGAACGTTTTTGTATAAATCCATGCTGTTCCAATACGACGAGGTGATGTAATTTAGGATAAATAACATTATGTACAAGACGTTCCAAAAGCTTGGATAACGTAGAGAGTATGGATATTGGGCGATAGTTTTCAATGTTAGATTTATCGCCATTTTTATAGACCGGTGTAATATAAGCTCTTTTCCATACTGTAGGGAAAACTCCTTCGCGTAAGCATTTATTATATATAATATGTAACACCGCGGAAATACTTTTTGCCGTCTTTTTAAAAAAAGTTGGTGGAATGCCATCAGGTCCAGCTCCTTTACTGACATCCAAGGATTTAAGCCCTTTGAGAACATCGTCTTCAGGGAGGTATATATCACATAAAGTATTACATTGTTCTGAGTATGTATCAGGTGGTTGCCAAATCAATGGATCATAAGTAGAAGGCTCGAAAACAGAATTAAAGTAATTTGAGAACAGACTGCATATAGTATTTGGGTCTGTGGTGGTAACATCTTTACAGAACATATTTATTGGATAACCCGTTTTAGTTTTTTTATTCGATATATAAGACCAAAAGGTTTTTGTATTTTTAGGTATATTATCTTCAATTGAAACGATGTAATTATTGTAACAAATTTTACACTCTCTTTGGAAAAGTTGACGATAGTTGGAGAATTTATTATAATCGGAAAGGTTTTGGTATTTCTTCCACTTAATCCATGAGACTTCCTTTTTTTTAAAAGTACGTTTTAGGGAAGGAGAGAACCAGACTGGATAACGAGAACTACGAATTCGGGATACTGGAACATGGAGTTTAATAATACCATATAGCTTATCGTAGAAGACATCAACTGCTTCTTCGGATGGTAAATGTTGAAGGGAGTTTTCCCAGTCAATTTCTTCAAGTTTAGATGCGACGGAGTCGTAATCGGCTTTATAATAATTATATTTACATTGGGTCGTCTAATCATTACTTCAAAGTAGGTGTCAACATTAATAGTGACACTGAAAGGGGGATGGTGGGGATCAGGCGATAACAAGGGGTTGCAGGGCACAACCTGACAATCTCTATTAGATATGCATAAATCAAGTATCCTGTCTAATACGTTTTTTACATTATTGTATTGCAAACCATTTACTTGAGACATGAAATTCAATAAAAGTTGTTCAACGGATGTTGAAACATGTGGAATTGCATGATTGCCTTGTTTTGTCCAATTGATGCCAGGCATATTATAATCACCGACTAAGAACAACGAGTCGCAAGCAGGATCATTACAGACTTCCTCCAAAGCGCTAAAGTAATGAGAATACGACTCCTCAAGAGTTCGCGGTGGGATGTACGCTGTGCATATTATATGCCGTTTGTTAGGTGATTTGGCCGGTAACTGGATCATTATTTGTTCAATTTCCTTGAAACGAAAGTGTGTTGTTATTAAAGTAGGACGTAGTTTGCGCAGTATAGCTATCAGTACACCTCCACCATCGCGTTTACTAGTGACTGAGCGATCTCTATCATGCCGAAAGACAAGGTAACGGTCGTCAATAAATTCGTTATCCTGAATGGAAGGTATGAGCCACGTTTCGGTCAAGATAATCACGTCATATGAGCAAGATAAAATATTCATAAATAAAGCATCTAACTTAGTGCGAATTCCTCTACAATTTTGATAGTATATAACAATATTAGAAGCCATCTGTATATATTAAACAATAAAAAGGTACTAGAGCAAATTGACACTTGAAATACAGTATGGTTGTAATTTTAACATCAGATATGATTAGATTCGTAACATAACATGACATTGAGAGACTGTACAAATATTTACAATTTTCAATAAAACTCTTTGCCAATAAAATTATTAACTCGGAAGAAACTTTAACAAGATAATATAAAGACCAAAGTAAATTAATTAAAAAACAAAAAATAATATAAATTATAGGTATAAACAAATAAATATAGTGGTAAACTTCGAACTATATGATGGAACGGCTATGTAGAAATATGATAAATATGACATATTAAATATTTTGCCTAATAAGTTTATCAATGTGTTCATTAGAGCGAACAGCGAAGACTGGACCTCCATCGTCCTTTCGTACAAGAATCGTTGCGTTTCGGATCCACACATACTTGTAACAGTTTTTCTTAGCAAATTCTCTTGTCTTACGAAATAAAGTCTTGGTCTTAAGAGTAAGGTGTTCGTTCAAGTAAACTGGAACCGACGAACCCGATATCGAGAGTTGGTCTGATTTTACAGATTTTATCTTCCTGTACGCGCTAAGAAGATTGTCTCGGACAATTCGCGATTTAAATTTCACCACAATATTCTTTGGCTTATTATCATGTTGCTGAGCGTGTGGAACCCTATGAATTGATATGATGTCGTTATGCGATACAGGATATTTAACTATGTTGCCTATTGATTCCATAATCGCCAGCAGATTTTCATTACGTCTGTCCGGCAGATTACATATCTCCAAGTTACACTGTCGCGCCTGTTGCTCCATAATATCAATTTTTGCCTCAAGACCAGCCACTGACTGCTCATTGCTGTTAGCTAGGCGCTCTTCATAAGCTTGGCATTTATTTTCAAGAACGTCGATACGTGTTTTCATTGCCTCATAGTTTAAATTAATAAACGACATAGCATTTTCCATGTCAGAGTTGATTTTTTGAATTTGAATATTTTGTTTCTTTAGGTCGGAGACTTCTGCCACTAATTTATTCAGAATGACATCTTGACCCGCTTTCCATGATTGAAGCATGGACATGAGCTCTTCAAATTTATCAGTCTCCATAGTATTGCCTTCACATCTGGAGCGTTTGCAAGGCCTCATCAACATTTTAGCCGCATCATGTATACATTGTTCTGGAACTGTCGCAGTAGCAGTAAGATCAGGTTCTGATTGCGTTTCTTGAAGTGTAAGCGGAGCGTTTTGAGGGGGGGACCGCATAGTGCGAGGCATAGTTAGTTCTTAAGTTAACTAAAAGCGGGAATAGCTATGAATATTATAAGCGGAGCAACAAATTCAAAACGATATCAATTGAATCAGCTAAGCTTTTTCGACACTGCGGACTACAAGCGCCTTGGCCCTGTGCACAGCAACGACAGTTGAAACGGCTCACCTCGACGTCGACGACCGGGGGTTCGAGACCAGTCTGAATGATGAAATTGTTTTTCTATGTTTCTGATTGTTGGCGATTCTCGAAATTTGACGACCAACTGTGCCACAATATGCTATCCTTCTCTAGCTCCTCCCAAAGGGCGTCGACCTTCGCTAAGAACACCGCGGGTGCGATAAGGAACCGATCAACTATACACAACACCAATCACAGCACTCAAACTTGCAAACTCAAAAATAGTAGTGGAGCGATGCGCTACGCGTCTGTACACTTCGAAATGCCAGAGCGAACTGAACTAATCCATAAGTTTAAAGTCTCTCGACGTGCTATGGAAAGAGCTATGCTCCAAATAACTCTGAAAGGCAAAAATCGCAACGAAAGGATTCTTCAGAGAACCAAGGTGACCGACATAGGTCTAAAAGTTAATTGAAGTAGCAATAGGCTGGCCACATATGTCGCATCCGCGTCTTAGGAAATGTAGCGTGGAACATCCTCTGGTCAGGTGGCGGAACTATTTGCACAAGAGGGCCGTGAGCGACTGGATGCATAAAACAGCAGACTGGGCTCTATGACGCACCTTGGAAGAGCCCTATATCCAGCAATGGACCACAACTGCCGCCAATCACCTTACGTGAAATAAAAGAATTTCTAATGGAGGAATGGCAGAATAGAGTGCTGAGTTATCTTTACAGGAAGTTTCTTGTACTTGCAGCACACCCATAATAAAGCCTCCAAACGTATTGTCCTTCGGATGAACCTAAACAAGATGCAGATGAAGAACAAACAGGACACATGTGTAATATACTCGTCGTTCCAGGACCATCGATTATCGGGGTTATCATAGATAGCACGCCTCTCAAAGTTCTCAAGGAATATATCTGCTTCGAGGAATTAATGCAATTGGGCAGATACAATTAATAATAAATAAATAACGCCCAACAGTCATATACATAGTCCTGACCCCACACTAAGATCGAGTCTTGTGTCGTGGTATAGGTGCTATATATTAGGTATCAGGAACTACGAGAGACTTTTCGATCTCACAAACACCCAGACCCGGAAGAAATATTTGTGGGCCGCACAAATATTTCTCTCGGTGCGGGGATCGAACCCGCGGCCTCTCGTTTCACTGGCGGCGTCTGACCAACTGCGCCACGGAGGCAAATATGTGGTACAAGTTCGGAAAGGAAGTCGATAAGAGGATTCAGTTGGGCTGGGCAATGTTTAGGAAGTTGTATATACCACAATGGGGATATACCAAAGACCCTAATGCAGAAAGTATTCAACTAGTAGGGCTTCCCTATAATGGCGTTCAGTGGACGTGAGACAAAAGTGGACAATAAAATATTTAACTTTCTGATTGATTTCGTTGCGGGGTAAGAACAATTTAGACATTCCCGGAGACTCGCTAACCTTTAATGCTCGGTGTTATTACAATACGTGCCACTATTGATCCTGGCTTACAAGAGGTATATTCTTACGTGTAAGGACGGAACAGTCTCCTAATGGCGTCCGGAGCAGAGACTTGGTCACTGACTGTGGGGCTAATAATAAATAAATAAATAACACCCAACAGATCGAGTCTTGTGTCGTGGGTATCAGGAACTACGAGAGACTTTTCGGTCTCACAAACACCCAGACCCGAAAGAAATATTTGTGCACCGCACAAACATTTCTCTCGGTGCGGGGGTCGAACCCGCGACCTTTCGTTTCACAGGCGGCGTCTAACCGCCTGCGCCACGGAGGCTGTCAATATATAAACTTCAAGTCGCTCAACATGTTATGGGAAGAGTTATGATCGGTT
This sequence comes from Hyles vespertilio, assembly GCA_009982885.2. Classification (NCBI taxonomy): domain Eukaryota; kingdom Metazoa; phylum Arthropoda; class Insecta; order Lepidoptera; family Sphingidae; genus Hyles; species Hyles vespertilio. The sequence continues at coordinate 22,031,205 of CM042808.1, read as the reverse complement.
CTTTAGCTCGGAATCTAAACATTGACACTTTTACTGATATATGATAAGAAAAAAATATATACAGTAATTACTAATGCAATACTGTTTCTACATATTATATTTAAGTAGACCATACTTTACTTAGTGAAAACCGAAATTACAACGTCAAGTTTTTTTTACATTTACGAAGGGCCCCATTTGTTGAATTCTGCCACGGGCCCCCGACGGTATAGTTACGCCACTGCCTACTATCGAAATTCCATACAAATTATACGATGACTATCTAAATTTTTTCTAATTTACTAACATAAATAGAAAACAATTAAAAGTTCATACATTTCCCACGGAAAGAAAAATAAAAGACAGTATAGATGTTAATGATTTATTAGGTATTATTTCAATGTTTCATGATGAGCAATAATATACATTTGGCACGTTTCATTGCCGTATACATCGATCTAATAGATCTAATTGTCTGTAGTTTGATGCATTTTGTCCTATATTTTTAAATTTAGGCGCGAGATTATGATAGAAAAAGTCATTTTGTGAGTTGAATCATTTAGGTACAGTCAGCAAATAAATTACGTAGAACTTCCTGAAAACTCTCAGTGGCATGACTTCTGTTTCAATTCAAATCATCCATTGCGCGATATTTTTTTTTGTTATCTGTGTAATCTGTACTACCAGATAAAATAATTTGTGCGCCATACATATACTGACAAACTAGGTAAGAATAAAATTGCCTAAACATTGTGTAATACACAAGCAAACAATTTTGAATTCTAAGTACGATCGTCACATGGGGCGGGCTATATCAGAGGATTTAAGAGGGGATATTTATAATTATATCCCATGACAGCGACACTTCTTTTCCCATTCACCCCTAATATGGTTTACCTCCGTCACGTCCCTGGATGCGCTCTAATGTGTTAGTACTTGCTAGACGTACAAAGATATTAAATTATTAATAATTCTACACATTTTAAAACTTGATATACTGGCCATAGTTAATCATCTATTAAAACTTCCAACAGATACTATTTTCCGTAGCAACAAAGAAACTATGAGTCTTTATAACATAATATACAGTTTCTATCAATTAGGTTTTTAAGACATGTATAATAAAAAAAGTGTTATAAATGCAACCCACTTAAATAAATTAATTTTACTGGTGGTAGGTCTCTCATATGTGAGAAGCCATCTGGGTAGGTACCACCGCAATGTCTATTTCTCCCGTGAAACAACACTGCTTAAATGCACTGTTGTGTTTCGGATTGAAGGACATTGTAGCCAGAGCAACTACTGGACATATTGAGACTTAACATCTTATGTCTCAGGATGGCGAGCGCAGTGGAATATTGCTACTGTTTATGAGCGGTCGTATCGCTTACCATCAGGCGAACGGCTTGCTCGTCTCGCCATTCAATTCAAAATAATAAAAAAAAAATTAATTTTCAATAACCTTTAAAACAGCTATTTATGTTGAACAGTTTAGAATTGTTTTGTATTTCCATTCAATCGTACATTTTGTACATTTTGATTACACAAAATAATAAAAATATTTTTCGTGGTGTTGGCATACTCAGTAGCGCCAAAACAACAATCAATCAACACTTTCCACGACATGTTTTCGGAAATCATAAAAGACACCTCAAAATGTATAAAAAATACATAATAAATATTCAATAATAAATGTTCCAAGTAAAGAACATTAAAAAAGAAAATGTATGTTTATACATATTTACAAAAATATACAAGGTTTTCATTTTTCCATTGTTGGAAAATTTACATTTACCTGCACAGGTAAAGAAGGACCATAGTTCGTATTTTTAGTAGTTATAATTATGAATCATGCATGCGTGTATATTCTATACTTTTCAGACACAACATAAACTAATTTAAAAAATTGACAACTTTTTTGCTGCCAGTATGTGTTGCTATCATTTTTAAAAGCATGCTGTACCTATGATGTTATTGGTAATATCTTACTGATTATGTCTTAATTCTGTGCAGATTTTAACCTATATTTGCACTATCTTTTTTGTATAGGATTTTAACAAAAATAATAAGTTTTTTCCATCAGTACTGTGGCAGATTTCTTCATTTTAGGAGCCCTCTCCTAGCACTCGATATATTTAGCAGTAATGCTATAATATGTCATAGTTTGAATAATTTTATTATTGCTTCAAATAGGTATAGTCACAGAGAAATGTATAAATCAAAAGTAAAAAAATATAAATTAATAATATTAAGTATTTTTTTTTCAAATAAGTAAACTAAATTGGAATGATGAGGAAATTCGAAACATATTTATCTGTCTTTTATTATGAAATGATTCACTATTCACTATTTATAAAAAAAATGAAACAAAAACAAAAACACTCGTTTCTTTTAAATATTCGTTCATAAAATAATATAAAAAAAAATGTATTTGGTTAGGATGATAATAAAAACACTATCAATGTCGTATTAAGTCGAGCACGAGAAAAGTACGTTAACTAGTTAATTAGCTGCAGATATTGTTATTTACTATTACATTATAAATAAATTAAAAGCTTATGTTTGATGTTTAGATATGTATAGTCTGACCAGATAAGCGAAAGTTTTCGCCTATATTCCCTTCATTTAAAACCAGGTGACAATTATTTATACAGGTCAGGCACGTGATAACCAACAACAGTCATTGGTGAGATATTGCCTTAATATTTTATTTAAAATCACCGTAAATCTTCCACAGTTTTTATGTGTGATATTGAGTTCCAAAGATTATGTTGGATTTATTAGTAAGACATTGTCTTAGTCAGCTTTTTATGATATAAAATAAAGAATGTTGCAAATGCCAAATGGTAAGCAATTTAAATAATCTTAAACTGGTATATCTAAACATTTACAATTCTATTAATCTACGAGATATGTTAGACACTACAACTATGAATTTTAATTTACATTGCTGTTGCTATTCCAGTTGTAAGTAGGCATTTATATTATTTTTCCTTTTTTACCTTAGCCTGGCGTTATGTGAGCTGATGCATTTTTTACTTGTTTCCATCCAAGATTCAGACATCCAACTTTCTACCGTACTTAATAAAAACAATTTTAATGGCGCATCCACACAACAGTTCCCTTTTTTTGTGGAGCAACATTATGCAAAAACGGTTATTGATTGTTACATAAATATACATTTTGTTATGAGATGTTGATGGGTAACAAAATATCACTCAACAAAATAGCTTTGATGTGGATGCACCATGATGAAATATCGACTTTCTTATGCAACTGTCACTGCATTAAACTACAGCAGGCTCACTTATTATTCCTACTCACAACTTTTTAACTCCTTACTGCATCTGTATAGTGTCAGTGGCGTAACACCACGGCATGTCTTCGTTGAACTTGTGTCTATGCGCGTTGTTCTTGGCGTCGTAGAGTAGTGCGTTGTCTATGTACGCGTCGCATACGTTGCACCACACTGACAGGTCGGTAAGCGAGAGCACAAGAGCATGGCCCGTACTGGTGCAGTGGGCTTGCATGTGACCGTTTATGTTGCGGGCGCATGCCGTCTGTGAGAACAATTTTTTTTTAAGAATATATTAGAGTGACTTGTTGGTGTCAGGAAAACGCCTTTGAAGCCAAAACCGCAATAGTAATGGAAAGGTAATTAATTGTATATTGCTTAATACATAATTTATAGTTTTTAATTTTTAATTAATTTACAATTTTGACAATAAGGGCCTTACAATCTCCACTTATACTTATGAAGCTACAGTTGTAGTTGTATGAATTATTAATCGACTTTTTACGAATCCACTGTGTGATGGTCCTTAAAAGTGCTTTGGTCGGCTTATTAAAATATTGGACACTAACAACTTAATTCAGTCAAAATTAAAATAAAATTACTTACAATATAACAATGCAGGCACACCCAATTCTCCACCGTGTGGTCACAATCTATACACTTGACTCCTTGCTCGAATTTCACGTCATTTGGTATCGCGTACAACGAATCTAAATGCGGACACCAGGGCTGTGGTATCACAGCGAACATCTCGCCATCGACTATCGCCTGCATGTTGTCCGATAGATAATCGACTAAAGTCTGTTTGGGCGCATCACTAGTCGCCGTATGACACGTGGTGACCGGTGCCTGTCCTTCGCAGATTTCGATCTCGTTTCTCGCACTTAAATCCTCTTTTTTAACCTCTTGATTCTGCTCTTTAGGATCATCTTCATCATCAGTGCCGCAGTGGATACCATCTTCACACTTTTCTATGCTTAAATTCGCCATGCTTAGTTCTAAGTTATCCCATTGTCTGTTATTAGGTGGTAAGTCTATCTTCTGGTCTAACCCTCGCGATGGTAGAGGTGGGTCTAGCACAGCCTCTGATGGTAACGCTACTTGGAATTTAAGGCTTTTCCAGTACTTTTTGTGGGTGTTGATGACGTCATTGATTGTCTCTACGGCTGACCAGTGGCAGGTCCTGGGTTCATAGTGGTGGTGGATAGGATCGCCGAGTAACGCCTTAGTGCACATCACCATGGCGTAGGATATGCTGGTGATGTTGTAGCCTCCCTCTAGACAAAGTACTACTTGACCCCCTGCTAAACCGCGTAGTAACTGCGTCATACGGCCGAAGCATTCTGGCGTCACTTTGCATCCTACAAAATGTGGGAAAAATATTTATTATACGATATTACTACACCCCATAAATGTATTCGTGAATTTAGTCGGTATGAATGTATGTAGTATCAGGGAGAGGTTTTTTTTCAGTTTTAGTTATAAATAAATAAATAAATACACCCAACAGTCACATGCATAGTCCTGACCCCACACTAAGATCGAGTCTTGTGTCGTGGGTATCAGATACTACGAGAGACTTTTCGGTCTCACAAACACCCAGACCCGGAAGAAATATTTGAGTTGATGTCGAAAAACAGCATAACAACAGAAAAGTGTGTACAATTTTAAAGAAAAGCCTGTTAAAATGATTAAACCAATAAATAAAATTATAGTCGTGTTTATTACCTCCAAGCGGGTCGCCGACACAAGCATCGAACCCAGCAGACACGATGACCAAGTCCGGGTTGTACTCGTAGGCTATCGGCAACACGACTTGTGTGAACGCGGCCATGTACTCCGAGTCGCCCATGCCTCTCTGATAATGCACATTACAGCATAAAATACTGGATTATAATATTTCAAAATTTCAAGGTGATCGATAGAGGTATCGAAAAGCATTAGTAAGATTTGTAAAAAAAAAATATTACATTGTATTATATAGAACATTATTATGTTTAGAATTGTTAAGAAATTTTAATCGTAAAAAAAATAACTATATATAGACAAGTATTATAAAAGTGACCAGATAGTAATTAATCACTCATCCAACTTTTTATCGATATTTTCACTATCGATAATCGTGCTCACTTTATTCCAAGGTATGTTAACGTTGTAGCCCTCCCCTTTACCCTCGCCTACAGCCGTATAATCAGCTTCTTTGGAGTGTGGGAAGAACGACCCGTGGTCATACCGATGTATAGATATGTACAGGATCTGTAAAAAATATGTTAATTTGATGATTTTCAAAAAAGTACCAAGTGGTTTCTTTTTTTGTTAAATCTGATTATAATTAGGGTATCTAAATTATTCGAAAAATATTTGTTTGCAAAATGTATGATTTCATCAAAAAGTCTCTTCTAACATGTATCGATAACAAAACATGATACATCGATTTTTGCTTGTTAATGTGGTAATGCTAAAACGTCCATTATTTACTCTTTGGTATTGTAGATATTTATCGTTTATTTACATAGTTTACCTAACCATAAGTGTAAGTAAGTTTTTGAGTGCCGTCACCGCGGTACCAAGTCTATTACTCATGCTGGTATATAAACCATCTACCAAATAATACGCCTGGAGACTGTCCCGCACTCACATCCGCCACTGCAACTCCTGTAAGCTAGGATCAACAGTGGGACGCATTTAATTGATACCGAGCATTGAATCTCGGCGAGTCTCCGGGAATGTGTAACTTGTCTTTAACCCGCAACAATCATGAAGTATATAATAGATTTGGAAATATTTTTTCCAATTCCCTTTGTGGCAAAACGAGTGACAAATGGACTAAAGAGGTAAATAGCCTCTAATAAAGACTTACAGCCAGAGAAGCCAGTTGTAAAGCAAATAACGCCTTTACCTGATCATCATTGTAAGTGAGATGCTGCGTCCCATTGCCGTGATGTACGTCCCAGTCGAGTAGCAGTACTCTCCGTGCGCCCGCCCGCAGCGCCGCGCGCGCGCCCCCCGCCGCGCCGCCCAGCAGGCAGAACCCGCTGGGGGCCGCGCGCGACGCGTGGTGCCCCGGCGGACGCACCGCGCACACGCCCGCGCCGCACCTGCCACGCACTACTGACTCGCATGCCTGTCGGAATAGGGACGATTATTGTCTAGCAGAAACCGATGGGAGTAACGTGACGGACAGGGCAGACTCCGGTCCACATGAGTTATGCTCTACTGACTCGAATGCCTATGGGAAAACGGACTGTTATTGTCTGGCAGTAACGTGACGGACAGCGCAGAGCCACAATCTCTGGCCCGCAATATATTTGCAACCCCAGCTAGGCCAATATAAAAGCCCCACAGGTCACTGGTTGAGTTTCACAATTTTTAGATTAATGTAATAGTTACTTTGTTATTACGATTATAAATAAAATCACCTCTATAATGCAGCCCATAGCAACAGCCGCGCTCTCCAACGAGTCCGGATGGAAGTACACCGAGTCGTACTGATTCTTCTTACTGTTCAAATCCCTCAGTTTCGTCGACGACAGCTCTTTTAATCTGAAAACATAATACTTTTCAAAGTTAGTTTAAAATCTAATAAACATGTGTTTGTGTTATATGAGTTAAGTACTAAGGTTTTTCTATATTTATATTTTAGTGTACATATTTTTAATCTGTCCTTAATCGAAGTAATGTAAATACATCACAACATTTTTCATGCGTTAGTTGCAGAAAGATTTTACAATAGACTACATATCTTACATCAAACTTGTTTAGTAAATCATTTACTTAATGCCAACGTGATAATGAATTTGTCTCCTCCACAATTTACATGATTCATTGATCATTTTTGAAACGAAGAAATTCTAAATTTGTGGCTTTATTCAAACATATTTTAGCTATAAAATTTTTGACCCTTTCGACCGACTTTTAAGTCCTATTTGGGCGAAGAAGACAAAACATTTAATAACTAAAATATATTCTAAAACTATCGATAAATAATATCGATAAAATAAATCATAGTATGTATAGTAACACTCACTGTTTGAGATATGAGTCATCGTGCACGGCCAGTATCTCCGCGTCGGTGGCGCGGCGCGCGGGCAGGTGGTGCACGCGCTCCAGTAGCGCGTAGTCGCGGTGACGCTCATGGATGCGCATTATACGCTCCGGACACTCCACGTGACCGCTGCACAAACAACAACCAAACATCATCATCATCTTCATCATCATCATCATCATCGTCATCACCATCATCATCATCACCATCATCATCATCACCGTCGTCAGCCTATACATGTCCACTGCTGGACATAGGCCTCTCCTATGGCAACAAACAACAACCAACAACACATCAACCACATTACAAATAAATACATTATGCGTACAACACTGGACATTGTAGACAGAGTAACTACTGGATTGATTGAGTGTTAACATCTTATGTCTCAGGATGGCGAGCGCAGTGGAATGGCAACCAGGTATTGTTTGGTTTTGTGACTCTTCATGAGCGGTCGTATCGCTTACAATCAGGCGAACGGCATGCTCATCTCGCCATTCAAGGCAATAAAAAGAAAAACAATTACTACTTACTAATAATTAAAGTTTTGATTCTTTTACATTACTATAAGGACTGTTATTGGATTTTAATTTTATACAAATGTAACAATCGATAAAGCATCGACAATAGGTATGGACATAGTTATATGGATAATGGATGTGGATAATCTGAATTCAGAAGTTGGATTTTCTATAGTATCTACTTACGGTTCGCAAATATTCTTGTGTTTCAACATAGCCTGGTCATATGTGTAGCAGACGGCGTGTTCAGGTATCGATAAATCCGTCACTGCAAAATACAATTAAATAATAAAAGTATTTTTGTTATGTTGGTTATCTATACATATAAATAAAATTGAAATGTCTGTTTGTAGAGTGAAAATTAAAAAAAATGTCCAACTACATATCGTTATGTACACGATACCTGTGCCGAAAATGATCATTAAAATTTTTTTGTCTGTCTGTCTGTTTGTTCCGGCTAGTCTCTGAAATGGCTGGACCGATTTTGACGGGACTTTTTTTGTCAGGTAGCTGATATAACAAGGAGTAACTTAGGCTAAATTTATTTTAGAAAAATTCTTTTATTTTAGAAAAATAAAGTAATGTTGCAATGCCCGCGCGCAGCTCACGCGCATTCCACCACTGGGCCGTAACGTCGGGCGCCTCCCACCACTTCTCCCACCAAGGAATCAATATTACATTTACAAAATATTGTATATAAAGAAATTTTTCAATAAAGCTAATACAAAAAACTGAAAATAAATGTGTAACGGGAGTTTACCGCCGCTCGCTAAGAGATCCTTGGGAGAGGCCTATGTTCAGCAGTGGACTTTCTGTGGCTGAAGAGAGAGAGAGAGAGAGGAAGAGATTAACCATAATCAGTGGGGTTGACTTAACGGACAACATGTATATTAAAAACCATCTCAAGTATGCTAAAACGCATTAGAAAAGGAAGGTTCGTATTCATCGCAATAAAAAATATATAAAATGTCTATTTCACTGGATGCAATATTGACCACCGATACTGAACTCCATATAACCCCACTTACCCGACTTCAAATAATCCAATTTCTCAGCAATCTTCATTTTAGTAACATTATCCTGCAGCGGGTAGCAGTTTCTAGTAGCGAACCGGTCCGGCCTGGTCTCGTCTCCGAGCCACCGCACTACTACAGAGTGTTTCTCTTTATTCTGGTCGCACACGTTGGGAGCATCCTGTGTGGTGTACGTGGGTTGATAGTAACAATTCCACGTACTCTTGTGTGCGTATATACAGTTGAGGATCGTTTCACGGATTCTGTTGGAGGAATAACAAGTTATTGTTTAAAATTAAAGATGTTTTTCTAAGGATCTTGATACTTACGCAAAAACATACTAAAAGAATTTTAAGTTTTTATCTACCCTTTATAGACTTTTCATAATCATACAATTGTTGATAATATTAAAATGCTTGGTGAAACTCCATTAGTTTATGTTTGCATTATTGAATGTAATAAGCTGTGTATGTTCTTAACAGATTATGTGAACTACATTATTATTACCTCTTGTAAGTCAAATTAGATTTGTTCTGAACATATAAGACAATAACTAACATTTTTCGATATTGTATACAGGGTATATCAAGACTGCTACCGAAAACGAAGCCGGGTGGTAGTTTAAGCGACTTCAGACACAACGCAACAGAAAAAGTTGCAAAAAAAAAGCGTCAATTTTTTTTTTTTTTTTCCTATGCCCATTTTTGGGTGGTAAATACATTTTTTCCTAAAATAATAGTATATACCCTTTTATTTATAAATACTCTAAGGTATAAAAGAGTTTAAATTATTATTTTAGCAAAAACTATGGATTTACCACCCAAAAATGACGATATTTAAAAAATCATAAAAAAAATTGTCGCGTTTCTAGGCGAAATTTTTAATTGCATTGTGTTTGTAGTCACTAAAACTACCACCCGGCTTCGTTTTCGGTAGCAGTCTTGAGATACCCGGTATAATTAAACGACAGTCAAATATACTACAGACCATGATAATACATGGCTCATTATTATTAGATACTTGGGGCTAAAAATATCAGTAGTCGTATTAGGAGATTATAAAAACCTCAGTATAAAACTCACGAGTCACAAGGCTCATTCACTTGATGCAGCCTTGGTGGGGGTGTCCCAGTAGGGTGCGTAGTGTAAGGGCGGCTCCCTCCGCCAGTGACGACAAGCAGTACCCGCCCTCCAGCACCACGCACACAGACGGACACGCAGACATCAGCATGTGCAGTAGTGTCGCGTAGCAGGCGGGCGATATCTCCATCTCACCCTGGGGGCAATATCGACTCGTTAACACGAAGTAAATTGACGTTTTATAACAAAACTAGAACATTAATAATTATAAAATCATGAAAACATTCATATTTTTTGGAATGCAACGTGGATTGAACAGGTCAATAAAATTTTATCGATTGTCGATAGTCTGATCAGTAGATTCTCTTAGCAGCGCTGCATTGACCATCGATTTGTTGTGTCATTATAAAAAATAAGCATAGCAGAAATAAGCTATAACATTGTCGATTTCTCTCTAAATAATTTAAAGGTGTTTTTTTATGTTAGAAATAGGAACATATATGGAAGTGTTTCCCATCAATTACAGTACTCTATTTAAAGTCATTTTCCAAACGACACATTCCCCATTATTTTAACGTTTCCTTCAACCAAAGCACATCACATTTCAAACCACATAAAATCGATACACACCACTCAACAGTGATAGTGAAAATATCGAACCTTCTCGTCTCCTAAGGCGGCGTCGTAACCAGCCGATACGATAACGAGTTGCGGCAAGAACTGAAAGAGACACATATATAAACGTGTGGAATAGAAAGAGATGCAAATACCTCGGGACAGCCGATCGCCGCGTCGTAGCCTGCCGATATTATTATCAGCTCCGGTTGGTACTGGTAATTTAGAAAAAAGGAAATTAAATACTGCTGACTAATGACTAAAGACCACATTACTCTGAATATCGACTCTTAAATTTTATTCATATTTCAAACAATGATAACACAATTATGTTTAAAATATATAGAATGTGATACATTTTTTTTGAGAAACTGATCATATTAACAAGGATTTTGTTGAATCTAGCCTCAAATTTTCATCACTATGAACATCTGCAATCTATTTAAATTATTAATAAATGTTTTATCGATAATGTAGTTTTAACTTCTTGAATATCTGTTTTTAGCAGATGACTTCCTGTATCTCCAGATAGAATGGAAGAGAGAGTAAAATAGCGTATGAGTGTGTGTGTGTGTGTGTGCACGTGCGTGCGCGCGTGCGTGTGCATGTGCGCGTGCGTATGCGTGTGTGTGTGTGTAAGAGAGATAATTTAGTTACCTCTAGCGCCATAGGCATCAACAGCTGCGTCCATATAGCGATGTAATCCCCGTCAGTCATGCCCGTGCTATTGAGCGGCACGTTGAAATTGTAACCTTTGCCGGGCCCGCTGCCCGTGTAGTGGAAGTCTGATTGTCGCAGGTTAGGCCAGAACGAACCGTGCTCGTATCGATGTATCGAGAAATATACCACTCTGGAGGCAATGTTTGTTTGTTACCCATTAATGTACACCAACAAAAAAAATCTTAAATACTTGTAACATGAAATACAAGGAGAAATTACGGTCTTATCTGCCTCGGCAATCTCTTACAAACAACCATGGGGCGGATATAAGAAAAGGAGACTGAGATATATTTGTATATTGTGAACAAAAATTTTGAACTGTTGAGAAAATGTACGAAATATTGAAATCGATACATTTTTGTATCAGTGGTCAACTAGGTAGGAATGAATGTATCGCATTGAATTGACTAGGATTTCGATAAAATACTACACGTATTAATAAATAATTATTTGAACGAACCTGGGATCGTCGTAAAACATCTGCTGCGTCGCCTGGCCGTGGTGTACATCCCAATCCACTATTAATATTCTGAAATACAAACCATAATATTAATAATTTACAATAGGGACGGAATGAAGCTCATACTCTCTATTATAAAATATAGGAGGAGTTTCTCAATTCCACTTTATTTTTAGTTTTTTAAATATCGTTCGTTAGTTTACCTTTTCAGTCCGTGTTTGTCTATAGCGTGTCGGGCTGCGACGGCGACGTTGTTGTAGAAGCAGTAGCCGCAGGGCTCCGCCCTCATGGCGTGGTGTCCGGGCGGCCGCACGAAGGCTGCGCCATTTTGTATCTCGCCGGTGATAATGCGTTCCACCATATCGATAGTGGAGCCTGCCGCTATTAGAGACAGCTCGTGGGTAGTCTGAAATACAATGTATTTTTTTTTTATTATTGAAATTAATGGTGATACAGCATGCCAATCACTTGATGATAAGTGATATGATCGCTCATGGACAGTAAAACCAAACACCATGAATTACAAAACAATGCTCAGCATTCCACTGCGCGCGCCATCTTGAGACATGAGATGTAAAGTATCATTATCTTCGATCAAATATACACTAGATACACAGTTCCCAGTATAAGTTCTGTTACAAAGTGGCACCGATGCATGACATAAAAAAAAGTAAACAAAAAGATCACACATTCCAAATATATTAACACAAATTCCACCTTATTCCTGGAGCTTAAAGTAGCTTTTCACATAATATTGTCTAAAGTTCTGCGACGTTTTAGAAGCAACGGTCGATGCGTGACTGAAGGCGAAAGAGTGCTTAAAGCACTCTTTTTTGGTGCCATTTTCTAAGCGCTCATGATGTATCTAGTGTATATTTGATCGAAGATCATTATGTCTAATAGTTACTCAAGCTAATTTTTTTCAAAGCAGAATACAACAGTGGATTTACACTGCCGTTTGGCGGGAGAAATAAACAGCGCGGTGGTACCTACCCAGGCGGCCTCTTACATTTGATAAGACCTACCACCATCAAATCCAGAATATATAAATATATACCGGGTATCTCAAGACTGCTACCGAAAACGAAGCCGGGTGGTAGTTTTAGTGACTACAAACACAATGCAATTAAAAATTTCGCCTAGAAACGCGACAATTTTTTTTATGATTTTTTAAATATCGTCATTTTTGGGTGGTAAATCCATAGTTTTTGCTAAAATAATAATTTAAACTCTTTTATACCTTAGAGTATTTATAAATAAAAGGGTATATACTATTATTTTAGGAAAAAATGTATTTACCACCCAAAAATGGCCATAGGAAAAAAATAACAAAAAAAAATTGACGCTTTTTTTTGCAACATTTTCTGTTGCATTGTGTCTGAAGTCGCTTAAACTACCACCCGGCTTCGTTTCGGTAGCAGTCTTGATATACCCTGTATAATATAGTATATAGTATATTTGTATAATAAAAGGCGGACACATTTTCAAAAATTTTGTTTTGTTATATCCTCTCTTTAATTTTTGAAGTTATACTTACTTATTTTTTATTATTGGAAATTAATAAGTAAAAATCTCACCGGATGTATATAAATAGCGTCATATCTCGAGGACAATTCCTCGAGGAACTCCAGATTGTTGTTCTGGTGAGTGGTCTGCATCATGTCGTACACTGCGGGAGAGTGCAGCACACTCAGCTCCTCCTTGGAGGCCGCGCGGGGAGGGAACTGCTTGCACTGATCTATCAGGTTCAATTCCTGACACCTGGGTAGTAACATATTTTTTTTATTTCAATGAATGGCGAGACGAGCAAGCCGTTCGCCTGATGGTAAACGATACGACCATTTTGTCAACAGTTAAGCCGAAAACATACTACCAGAGCCACACTACAAACACGCCACGGTCGCGTGTTCGTAGTGTTTCTGGTCATAGAAAATACGATTTTATTTGTTTCAACACGTGACGCGTCGCGTGGCGTTTCAGTAGTATGTTTCCGGCTTTATACTGAGGTATGGGCTATTTAGTTTGGAGTGAATGATTTGATAAAGCGCCCAAAAACAGTGGAGAATAGTGTGTGCCGAGGAGAGAAAGGGGTAGGGGTGGGGGACAGAAACGTAGAAGAAAGGAATTTGCCAGGATTTTTCGTATGAGGCACTGAAATACTAAAGGATCGTATCGTGATGCCGACACTCCGTATAATTACACCATTGAATTAAATTCAAATTCAGAAAATAATAATACCCATCAATAATTTTGTGGGCTTGAAATGCCAGTGCATTTATTTTAAGTTTTTTTAGTGATATTCCAAAAATACCACTAAACATCTTCTTCTTGTTTATCAGCCCATATACGTCCCATTGCAGGGCACGGGCCTACTCTACAATCGAGAGTACGATTGAGAGTGGTTATGCCATATAGTCCACCACGCTGTCAACGCGCTGGCAACTAAACATCTAATGAATAAATATATTTTACCTGTTTATAACACTAATCAGCCTCTCAGGACACTCGGGGTAGTTTTCATCCCATAAACACCGATGCTCAGCCATACGCGGTTCCGTCACGAACCCAGTGGGTCCTTTCACCTTGGTTTTGGACTCCATGGCCTTTTAAAACACATTTATATTATAATACTTTTAATCCAAAAGGTGGAAACCCTGCCCTGGAAATATTATCTTTCTTCAAACTATATACCTAAAAGCTATAATGTCGCTTGATTTTACAATACAATACAAACTCTTTATTGTAAACCAAATACAAAAACACACAAAATCATACAAATTAAATATAAGGCTCATGATATTACAATGGGCGGCCTTACCGCTTAGAGCGATCTCTTCCAGACAACCTTTATATGGATAGTATCAGAAGAAGGTGGCGGTACACAATAAAGAAAATCTAGAGGACATTGCGGAAAGAATAAAATATATACTAATACACGAATACTTAGATAAATACAAATATACTAATATATACTATAATATATTGAAGATAGAATAAACACACAAAAGTGAAAATATATAATATTAAGTAACATTACGAAGGTAGTGCTTTTTTAGCAAAACTTTAAAGTGACATGAAGATCTTGCACGCCTGATCTCTATCGGTAGTGCATTCCAAAGTCGAACTGCTTGCACAGTATAGGATAGGTGGGAAAACTGGGAAGAGTGCACGGGAGTTTGGAGTTGCAAGGAATTGGAAGAACGTAAGGATCTGGAATGAGTGCTATGCAGAAATTGGAAACGGTTTTTGAGGTACTGAGGAGCGGCAGGATTCAGAAGTATACTGTACAAGAGTGACAAGATATGAGTATTCCGGCGAAGACGGATAGGTAACCAATTCAGCCTCTTACGATATTCAGATACATGATCGAATTTGCGTAGACCGAAAATGAATCTAATACAAAAATTTTGTAAGCGTTCGAGTTTATTCAGCTGTTCTTCGGTTAGATCCAGATATGTAGCGTCAGCATAGTCTAGAATGGGAAGTAAGAGAGATTGTGCAAGCTCAATTTTGGTGACGAAAGGCAGAAAATTACGCAGTCTCTTTAAGTTGTAGGCGGAAGCATAGAGCTTACGGCTTATCTCAGCAAGGTGCGGCCTCCAAGACAAATTTCTGTCAAGAATAACCCCAAGATTTTTTACAGTGTCTGATATTGGAATGGGAATTTACACAAGTCGTCATTGATGCTTCGTATGGCCGCAGAGACGCTCTAAGGGTGTTTGCGTGTATATTTGTAAATCATCTGCATAAAGATGGTAGGAAGAAGTCAATTGAAGAGAAATAGAATTAATGAAAAACGAAAAAAGAAGAGGAGATAAAACGCCGCCCTGAGGGACACCAGCTGTCGTAAAACACTAAGATGAAAAAGTATCATCCAGGTGTACGCGCTGGCGATGCCCATACAGGTAACTACGAAACCAGCCAGTTACCGTTGGAGATATGTTAAGAGAATCCAATAGATTTATCAGAATATCGAAATCTACATTGTTAAACGCATTGCTGAAATCAAGCAAAGTTAATATCGTCACTTTACCGTCAGCCATGCCATAACGGATGTCAACAGTAATTTTTACAAGAGCTGAGACAGTACTGTGACCGGGGCGGAAGCCGGATTGTAGGGGATTTAATAAATCAAATGTAGTGAGGAAGTTGGACAGTTGCTGATGGATGAGGCGTTCTAAGAGTTTAGAAAGGAACGGGAGTATAGAGATAGGACGGAAATCAGAAAATGAGGATGGATTTGGCTTCTTAGGGAGAGGTATTATTAACGCTTCCTTCCAAACAGAAGGAAAGCAGCCCCAGGAATAGTTCAGCAAGTCTAGTATGATCGGTAATAGTTCTTCTAAAATAGGAAGTAACATTTTACGACTTATACTATCACTGCCGACTGCGTTTGAGGATATAGCTTCGATATTTTTCATAACATCACAATCGGTAAATGGCTTAAATGAGAATGGAGAGCGGTCAGGTTTTGGAATGGAGGACAAGTAGCGCAAAGTAGCAGCTTTTCTGGGACCATCAAAATTGGTAGAAGAGGAGAAGTGCTTATTCAGCTTACCGATATTAATATCTTTTGAAATATTGTCATGACGCGATTTTCCGACAACTAATGACCGTAAAAATTTCCATATTTTGGAAGGTTCTTTGTTTTCTATAGAATTGTGAATATGTCGGCGTTGTGCATCCCTACACACCTTATTGCAGTGATTACGGCATTCTTTATACCTAGATTTGTTGTAGTCTGTAGGTTTGAGTTTATACCTCGCCTTAGCAGAAAGCTTCTTTGTAATCATGGCTTTAATTTCGACTGTTAGCCACGGTGCAGGTAAATGTTTAGTTTTACTGGTCGTAATGGAGCATGACCATCATACAAATTAATTAATGTGCTATTAAAACATGCAACTTTATCTTCAATGCTGAAAGCATTATACACATTAGACCAGTCAAGTTTACGAGCATCACTCCGGAGATTCTCTATGTCAATGCCACCAAAATTGCGCTGCAGAAGAACTTTAGGCTTAGCTTTCGGCGGACGTAGTTTGTATGATAGGTAAATCAAATCATGATATGAAAAGGCATCCGCCGCACACTGACCGTGTTTAGTAACATTGGTTAATGATGAGACAAGTATTAGGTTCAAGAAGAGAAGGAGAGGAATTGGGAAAGTAATGCGTAGCATTTAAGGGAAGGATGGTCAGATTACTAGCCTTAATAATAGATTTAAAATGGGACGAGCGATAATCATGCTTAAGAAGGCAGGTGTTAAAATCACCCATAATTATTGTGTGATTAAAAGAAGGAGAAAAGTCTTCCAAAAGTTGTTCGAAAGCAGGAAAAAAGTTAATCCACAAGGAAGGACAATAGTATACACGAAGTAAGATCTTAGCATGGGATATTGTGACACTTATGAAGAGATGTTCACCAGCATTGGTAGGTGGAGGTTGTGCTGACATACTCACCACAGAATAGTGAATATGCGAACGGAGATAAATAGCGACACCACCACCACCGCAACCAATACGGTCATTGCGGATCAACTGGAACCCTGGTAACGGGAACAAAGCAGAAAGAAGACCTGGCTTTAACCAGGATTCGGAAATAAGTATGGCATGTATATTGCTATGCTGAAAGGACGCCAACATATCCGTATGGTGAGCCGGAATACTTTGAGCATTAATGTGAAGAACATTAAAATTGTTTGGAACGTCATTCAAAAACGTCGAAATGCTATTTTCCAATGTGGGGATACTGCAAAAACTGTCGGAGCCACTACATTGATGAATAAACGGAAAAAAATCATCACTACTGTCATTAGACATGTTATCAAGATCCATTAAAAACGAAAAAATATATATATATACAGGGTATATCAAGACTGCTACCGAAAACGAAGCCGGGTGGTAGTTTAAGCGACTTCAGACACAATGCAACAGAAAAAGTTGCAAAAAAAGCGAAAATTTTTTTTTGTTATTTTTTTCCTATGGCCATATTTGGGTGGTAAATACATTTTTTCCTAAAATAATAGTATATACCCTTTATTTATAAATACTCTAAGGTATAAAAGAGTTTAAATTATTATTTTAGCAAAAACTATGGATTTACCACCCAAAAATGACGATATTTAAAAAATCATAAAAAAAATTGTCGCGTTTCTAGGCGAAATTTTTAATTGCATTGTGTTTGTAGCCACTAAAACTACCACCCGGCTTCGTTTTCGGTAGCAGTCTTGAGATACCCGGTATAAATATTTATAAAAAAAATATACCTGAAATCTAAATAAATATAACATTCAACTAGTATTATTATTTATATTCACCTCAATGAGTACCATCCATCTACCAGCTGTGTGAAGTCGTAATTATTGGAATGAATATCATCAAATACATCAATCACCTCTTTACAAAAATAATAATATAAAATAGTTTTATACAGAAACAAAAAAAGACAAAAGGGACACAGAAATAAATGCAACAACAAAACGAAATCTACATTTTATGAAAGTAAAAAATAAATCAATAAATGGAACGAAACGGAATCCACTGCCTTAGCATAGCAAACGTAAATGAAGTAAAAGAAAAAATAAATAAAAAAAAACATATGCTAAAGATACTGAATGATCACTATAACTAAAGCAAATTAAAAATAAACTCACAATAACAAAAATAGAACAGTATTTAAAATATTAAAATCAATGAAGGTATATTTGAAAAAATAAACAAAACAATCAGTGACAGTTGGCAATAGAATAGTTCCTTCGGTAATTGAAAGTTAGCGGTATAAAAACTATAATTATTATAGTACCGGAAACTACTTCCTCGCAGCACGCCTTGTCCTAGCTGGCGCTGCAGGTTCCTTTGCCGCTGCAGTTGTTTGTGCCTTTTGCGGTATCGCATCAAGGTCACTTCGGCAGCTGAGTCGAAGGCGAATACCGTCAGGATCGAGAACATAAACAAAACCTTCCCTAGTCCAACACCTGGTGACACCGAACCGTTCTCGCGCCTCCATGAATACTTCATGTCGAGTTTTCGTCAGGAACTCTGATAATGTTACTCCGGTACCCTTGAGGAAAGACTTGGAAGACCATAGTTTATCACGTACCGCCAAGTCTCGAAATTTACAGAGGATCGGCCTCGGCTTGGCAGAATTACCAGCGCGCCCCATCCTGTGGCAACGGCTTATATCTTCAGCACAGATTTTTTGTTGCTTTAGCTGTGAGACAACGGACTTTACTACCACCTCTGCAGTACATTCTTTCGCATCCTCCGGGATACCGTGGAACAACAGCATCTTTCGCCTGCTACGCATCTCAATTTGGTCAGTGGCCTTAACGAGACACTCGATTTGCGCCTGTAGAGATTTCACTGAAGCGAGGATGAAACATTTGAAGGCAGCAAACTCAGCTGATAGAGATTCAGTGGAAGGAGTCGGAGTAGTCCTCTGGAGTATTCCCTCAAAGCTGTTCATCCGCTGATAGAATGTTGACATGAGGTCTTATAAGGTGTTTTTGAAGCTAGCCGCATCCATCTCCGACCAAATGTAGTACCGTTCAAAAGTGAAAACTAAAAGTGAGGAATACTTGCTGTGCAGTGCGGTGATGTGTGAAAAGAAAACACAGTTCGTAGATAAGGTACTGTGGCAGTTAATTTACCATTACAAGTACAATTATAACACTTGTTAATATTTTAATTATTAAATAAACTTTGAAAGCACAAAAGTTCGTTTGTTTCAAAAGTCCGACGAGAAAAAAAAAAATTAACTCGATTTTAACTCGTTAACTGCGGCGTACACACACAGTGTGTTTTTCGTATACAACGCGGATGCGGCTAGTACACGTGTAGTGTGTTATCTCCTTATATTATATGCGCCCGACCACTTACAGATAGTTCATTGTTTTAACATCGTAAATACAGTATCTCATATCAGAGTGAGTCAACTCTTTGAGAAAAGGTCACAATGTGTCAATTTTATCTATGCAATATAAGTAAATTATTTAAATTAAGCCCACATAAAGTATTATGTTATTTGTAATTTGATAACAGTAACATAATTCAAAACTTACATGCGTTACGCCTCATAGCGTCTAATGGCAGTGGTAATGGACTAATAAGGTTCATAGCTATTAGGATTTTCTCAATTTATAATTAGTTAATATAATATCACACATACATAACAAAATGTATCCGAATTTATTAAGAGCGTTTATACCCTGCACGCGCTTTTTGGCTTAAAAACAGGACTTTTCAAATGAGTTAATAGCCACCAATAAACAATTTAAAGGAAAAATAATTATTACTAATTTTAGAAAAGGTTGTCATCTAGGGATTTTGGTGGAAAACATTATAGATTGATGGATAATTTGTGAGTACTATACGGATTAGTGAACACAAGTTTCGTTATTTAGGCTTTAAATGGCAATTTAGAAGCAATTTAGAAGATATCCGAAACCACTAAATATAAGATGAAAATAAAAATATCATCAGACTAATAAGACCCTTATGGAGGGATTTTGCTGAGAAAAATAATCTTTCTGTGTTTAGTTCCTGAAAAATAAAAATTTAAACAATGCGAAATTATTCAGAAACTCTCGTCAAGAACATATTTTTTTTCACCAACTTATCGTACATAATTTGTTATAGCAATTGCATATTACAATAGAAGAACATCTTATCAATAAATTACCATTTTTATATTTCAACAAAATTAGTTTTCATGTTTTCTACAAATATTTTAAAAACCACTATAAAACACGCTGTCCGACGTGGATCAAATCAGACCGCCGCAAGGCCTTCTAGAGGGAGGACGTATCGCTCGTCGCTCCGGCCTGGCTGCACTCGATTATGCCGCGCGTAGTAAAAATAGCCACGCGCGGAATGCGATTACCACATCTTAGTACTTTGGTAGTAAAATATTTAATTATTTTTATTACCTACAATGATTTTGTAGTGAGTATAAATTATGTTTCAGGTAATATAATGGGATGTAATTCCGAGGCTAAATTATGTTATGTATTGTAATATAAAATTAAATATATTTCGTAATTGTAAGGGGTTGTAAGGCCCCTAACACTATTTATGTGTTCGAACACGAAGTGATTAATAAAACGCCCGTAGTGTATACTGATTGAACACTGATTTGAATGCAACTTAACAATGTAATAATAATGAAAATATGATTAGTATCCAAAATTTGTATTATTCTTTGCTTGCACAGTAATATTTGTCTACTTATAATGCAAATAAAATATTTTTATGGTATTATATTACAGTTACATTTCAATTGAATATTTGAAGCGCACGGATCAAAGTTGTTTGAGCCGATTGTATAGCGAGCCGACGCGGCAGCTCTACGCACACAGCTTTGGTCGCTTATGTGTGCGTGAAATTAACGAAGAAATACCTATAGTTGACTTTGCGCGCAAGGTGTATACGCTCTTAAGTGATTTTAAGCTCTGCCTTAAGATCGATCTCAAAATTAATTGACGTTTTAATCTCATTAGTCTGTTTGCGTGTTTGGGTCTCTAGATAGATAAACGATCTTGAGACCATTTATTAATTTTGACTGTTAAAATATGTATATACAAAGGCCCGTTCAACAACCTTTATTTACACATAGACAATAATTATCATAATAAACTTAAAATAGTACGTACAATTTGGTAATGATCCCGCAACTCCATAACGAAATTTTGTTCTTCTTTGCAAAGCTTTTTTCTTGGCGGCTAACACTGACGCGGACGGCTGTAAACAATCCAAAGTTTTACAATTTAGTTATCAGTTACAGATAACAAAGTGACAATGAAGATAAAAAAGACGGGTTACACTCCGGGAGTGCCGGCAGAAGTGAAAACTTGATTATTAACGTTGAGCATGTTTGATATTTTGGAATGGTTAGGGAATAATTTTGCACCAATTGCTTTATCAGTATAAAAGTACTAACATTTATGTGGTAGAATACAATATTCATTTATTGCGCTATCGTACACAAACATGACAATTTATATTACATTAAAAATTTAACACTTTAAAACTATTACAATTATTTTACATTAAAAAGTTTATCTCTCCGAAAAATCAACTTTCATCCATAATTTCAACGACTTTTTCACCATCATCATTACCAGAACTATCATCGCCAATCTCTAAAACTGATACGATAGGTTTATGGTAGCTGAAGTAAGAAACGAACAGTTTTGATTCGAACCTATTTAAATGTCTAATAAAGACCGCATCAATAGTAGTTTTGTATTTCGTTGTGCTAAGATTGCGATCATTCGACATAGTTAAACCAAATTCATTATTTAAAAATTCAATTAATAGTTGATTTTTATCGTCTGCGAAGTTTATGT
The DNA here is from genome assembly GCA_009982885.2 of Hyles vespertilio. Taxonomy (NCBI): domain Eukaryota; kingdom Metazoa; phylum Arthropoda; class Insecta; order Lepidoptera; family Sphingidae; genus Hyles; species Hyles vespertilio. The sequence goes on along the minus strand of CM042808.1, from coordinate 22,009,133 downwards.
TGAAATCTCCACTCAAAATCATGGCAATTCATCAAAGCTTTATAAACTGACAGCTAACTGACAGCTGTCTACTCTCCATCCGTCTTACGCTTTTCGTCTTACGATCAGGTCACGTGTCCTGACGCGAGTTTAAGATTTTATACCCATTACAGAAAAAGTGCTCAACGCCGCTAAAGAAGTTTTCACTTCAATAACTTTATAACACTATTGTTACAAAACTCAGATTAAACACTGTTGACATACATACATATAAATGAACGAATGAAATTGTTTTGTCTGTTTGTCCCATCATCGTAATCACTTTTCTGCTGAACAAAAACCTCTGCCAAACATGTTCACACTTCTTTGAAAATATAAAATTTCTTTATTTATATTTTTTTGCGCGGCATAATGACTGTATTGCACCTAATGGTAAAAGCAAATGACGTCCAGGCAGAGTATCAAATGGCTTCAGATTGCAGTCCCATGCCGGCCTGTTAAGATGCTTTTTAGGACCCAGGATTATATTAAGGAGGGAACACGGTGCGGCAAAGAAAATAATTTACGAATCATTTGCTTCGTGCTGAGATGGTTTGGACAATGAAGCTATGGCTTCACAAGCTAGCACGCGTGGTTCTGTTTAGGAATGGAGAGTAGGGACTTAAATTGAACAATTCCTTAGAGCATTCATCGTGATACAAAGGTAGAACATGCTTAGACAGGCGACATTCCTCTACAGTTGTAGTGACTATAAGTTTCTTGTAACGTTTAGATCATTTACAAATGCAGATGCCCACCGCTGCAATCGATCCAAAGCATCCAACAGGTTCTGAGTGGACCGGGCGTGATATACCGACGCACTCTGTTCAGGACTCCATCATTGTGTAATGATGCAGATATTACACCATCAATATGATTCCTTGGATTGAGATAACAGCAGATATCCATGCCAAGGATACTCAGTTCATTCCGCATTGAAAGGGAAACACCCTGAAATTGGGGACAGGACAGAATGGTGGTTTTTGCATAATCTATACATATAAATAAAATTGAAGTGTCTGTTTGTAAAGTGAAAATAAAAAAAAATGTCCAACTATATATTGTTATATACACAATAACTATAACAAAATTACCTTAGATTTTTTTTTGTCTGTCTGTCTGTTTGTTCCGGCTAATCTCTGAAATGGCTGGACTGATTTTGACGGGACTTTTATTGTCAGGTAGCTGATATAATAAGGAAAATGAAGTTTTTGTTAAATTCCAGGGGACAAAGTCGCGGGTACAGCTAGTTTAAATGTGAAGTCCACCCATAAGCTTGATGGATGGAATGTATCAGCAAGGTGCATGTAGGATAAAATCCTTGGAGGAAGCCTATGTTTTTAAAAACCAAGAATTAAGTAGCACTGCCAGTTGCCACTGTAGTCCGAAACATATGATCCAGATTCTCATAAGCCTTCTGGTTTTGCTAAAAATTAGCTCTTCACTGCTTTCACAGCCTATTGGCACATCACACTTATCTCAATGTGTAAACATAATCACAATGTAAGAAGAGTTTGGAATGTGTGATGCCAATAACAAAAACTATTCATGCAAACCAAGTTTGCAAACATAAGTAGTTATCTCAATACTGAAAACAGAGGGTATTCATTGTAATTGCACTGGTCCCGTTATATGACATTATATACTTGTAACCACATAAGACATTGGTTGTAACAATTTTAAATATTATTCATTGAAAACTTACTACAATTACATCACAAATCCATTTCTAAAAATACAAGATTCATCTGTGACTACTCCATGCAGGCATTGTTTAATTTTAGTCCTGATAATGGTTTCATTTAGAGTAAAGTATTAAACTATTTATTTCAACTAAGGATAGATTCTTAGACCCATTATTTCAGATTGTAATTTATCCTCTCTAAGCTAAAAAAACAAAGCAGGCACTAATCATATGCAAATGCTTTCCTATGCAAACTGTGTATTGGTTTTACATCTGCAAACAATGACATGATTCATTAAATACTTTGAATAATGATTTGTGTATTTATGGAGCCACAAGTACATTTTCTTAAACAATATTGTGTGTATTACATTGCAGTAAAATGTTGATCTGTAAATCTGAGTGACTGTTAAATTGCTGTTGAACTTTAGGCTACAGTTGAATTGAACTGATAAGTTGATTTGAATATAGACAACTCGATAATTGCAAACTTCAACGAACTTAGGTCCTGGTTACACCCACGCCATTCTTCTAGTTGCGCCAATTGAAAGATACGCACCTACTTTAATTAATGTGACTAATACACTAACATGAACGTTAGGTGTGTGGTCAGTTGTGATATCATGTTACCTTGGCACCTGCCGACATCGCCCGGGTCTGTATCTTGGCCTTGCGAGCACCATTCTGGTCACGATGTTCGATGCAGGTGGCGTTGCTTTTTTGCTGTCACCAGCTGACCGGCGCACTTGAGGCGGTTGCGGAGTAGACTACAATACAATAAATATGTCATAAAATCATTATTTGTATCGATAATTGTCCGCTTTATAACCGCGCCAAATATAAAATAATGTCTAAAAATTTGAAACTAGACTCACCATTATGAAACTTTTGTGAAGATACGCGTATATATAGAGGTTTGTTATTATCACTTATTCATTTTGTTGCGGTCTTAATAAATAAAAAGAGTAACATTCCGGTTTAATATTGCGGTTGGCTCAAAACCCAAAAAAATTGACGCACAAGTCAATGACATGCACTTGCACACTTGCATATGATTTTGACAGTTTGATTTCTGCAGATTATGGGCGCGTTCCATGCCTGTACAACCCCGTATTGAACATTTTTCCATGGTATAATCTGTGGCGCAATTTGATTGCAAAACAAAGTTGACAGTTGCATTCAGCTTGCACTCCTCCCGCAAGCCCTGCATTCCCCTCGGTTGCCTTTCTCTCTTGTAAAAACCAGTTTTAACCAGCGTCTGCGCCGCCATCATACATTTTTAATATGGCCGCCTTAGAGTAATTACCTCTAGAGAGATTCACGCTGTAACCGCACATGAGACATCAATAGCTATATCTAGCAACACAAGAAAATAAGCGCCATATTGTGGCCTTGATTTAAAATAGACCCTATTTCAATGACATTAGGTTGCTTTATTGCTTGAACGACGTCGCTTTGTCTGGCGAAATTCTTTTTTCGCCCAACAACTAAACGCGGCACGTCACATGAAATAGAACATTATTTTGCATCTCATTCTGACATAAAGAAATTCGTATCGGTGTGTCTCATTTTTGCGATGTACAGTACATTTCGGCTCTCTCTAGAGGTAATTACTCTAAGATGGCCGCCATTACAAGTTTTCAAGTGTGTTGTCAAGTTGTTTACCTTTGTTGTTTATTGTGTTACCGGGGTTTCAATTACTGCGTATAGTTTGTTAAATACAAAGATTGTATTCAAGGATTTGTGAAGGTGCTGGAAAAAATGTGAATATTCATGTTGAGAGGATTCCTAAAGTGACAGCAGAAAATATGATTTTACTTTTCTCAAGGGGCTACATCTGTACCAGAAATAAAAGCTATATTAAGACAGCATTACGGCATTAATATACGACTAAGGCACATACTTCCGATAAGCTTTTAAAAAATTGGAATTTGGAATTAGAGACAACAAATCATCATATTTTGCTAAATCAAATCCAGGTTAGTAATTCAAACAAAGTACTCTATAAGCTTATGTTTTCATATTTTGATGATAATGGTAACTGTTTCTTTTTTTGTAGATGGAACCAATAAAATAGGTGGGCGAATTTAAATATATCGCCAAAAATATAGTCTTGGATAGACACATATCTCATTAGCAAGATATAATTGATGTCTATGAAACCGATTGCCTGCATACCAACATGATTTACATAAATTAAATTACCAATATGTCATACTTGGAATCAATAAAGAAGATTAAGGTATTTGATCATTGAATATTCATCAGTCATAATTTGTATGTGTATGTATCGGCCCATATACGTCCCACTGCAAGGCACGGGCCTACTTTACAATCGACAGTACGATTGAGACTGCCTAACCACTCTCCTTACCTTAACTTATTGTCGTAATTTATGTTCTTTAAAATAAAAATGGAATCAAAGGAAATTAATTAATTAATGTCCTTTTAATCATCAGTTGTCTGAAAATTATTTTGTAAAATATTACAGTAAATAGTAACAAAATAATAAAAACGAAAAAAAAATATCCTGTGCAGCTACGCGCAGCGCTCGCACTAAGACTGAATACAACTGCCTTTGCCTGTATTCCTTATTATATTAAAAAAGAATAATCTTGATAATCTGTCAACCGACTTTCGTGAACGAAAGAATGAGCGGCTATGGCTAAAGATTATATAGGCCAGTTATCCGTCTGTTTCTAATTGGTCTGTGGCGCGTTCTATTTGACGATCGCAACGACCACGCTCACGACCGCGATATTTACCGCTCCACTTGCTCGTGAGCTGTGTCGTGAGCGTTACGATCGCAAACCCAAGTGGAACGGGTTATATTATGAGGCGTTTTGAGCGTTTAGGTAATCATCATCATCATCATCATATCAGCCACAGGAAGTCCACTGCTGAACATAGGCCTCCCCCAATGATCTCCACAATGACCTGATGGATGCGGCCTGCATCCAGCGACTTACTTCGACTTCGAGACGTGGCCTCTCACTGTGGGCCTCATTAAAAGGCTCAAACTCACTCAACGAGCCATGGAGCGGGCTATGCTCGGTGTTTCCCTACGAGATCGAATCAGAAATGAGGAGATCCGTAGGAGAACCAAGGTTACCGACATAGCCCATAGGATTGGCAAGTTGAAGTGGCAGTGGGCCGGGCACATTGCTCGTAGAACCGATGGCCGTTGGGGCCGAAAGGTTCTCGAGTGGATGCCACGTACAGGCAAGCGAAGTGTCGGACGCCCGCCTACAAGGTGGACGGACGATCTGACTAAGGTCGCAGGAAGTCGCTGGATGCAGGCCGCTTCCAACAGGTCATTTAGGTAATAAATATTTTAAAATAGCTATAAGAAGGTTAGGTTGCATTTTGCGCTTAAAGTAATTTTCTCCGGTGACATTTTTGTTGTTTTGACATTTCAAAATGTCGCCAATATTCTCAACGCGCACCACCACCTCTTGACATGGGTCGTCGTGAGCGTCACGTGAGCGTTTGTCATGACGTCATCAATGACGTGTTCACCGCGACCACGACGATTGTGATCGTCAAATGGAACGGCCAAATGAGTGTTTTGGGCGTCGCGTCGTGAGCGCCTAATGGAACGCGCCCTATGCAACGTATAAAGTTTTCGGATATTTTATTAAGTGGTCAGTAAATAAACCGAGGCGTCTTCATATAATTAATTCTAAACAAAGTTACGAGAATAAGAAGGGAATAAGTTTAGTTAGGTGATGTTGACCGGGAGGAATACCAATTCGTTCAAAAATATAACTAACTCTCATAGACAGTACGATGAATACTTCAAATTTTAAATGTTTTAAATATGATAAACTACTTAACTAATGTTAGGTCAAATTATTTAAATGAATATAACTTATAAAAAAAAGACAAGTCTTCGTTATTTGTTGAGAAAATATCCAAAAATTGTAAACATCTGTGGAAAGCCTTTTTAAAACGTCAAACGACTATTGAAATGTCAAAAATGTTCTCGCCCAAAGAAATGCTGTTTTTCTTATAATTTTCCGAAAATTGATCTGAAATTACGATTCAGCACCAAAGGAAGACTGTTATTAAACGTAGTGTGTTTAAGGTAAAATTATTCATTATAACTGTAAAGAAAGGTGAATGGAATAATTAACATTCATAAATCCATAGTTCATGGTTATTCCGGTCTCTTTATTATTTAGGGAAATACATACAGTTATACCATTGAATATTAACACGCTGTGTGCACATAATGGTTTCGGAGATTAAATCACTTGCATACTGCTCACTTATGTCAAACTTGTATTTAACAATTTGTTATAGTTTGGGGATTTGAATAAGTTTGTAACAGATGTTTATTTGAACCATATGGATTGTTAGTACCATTGCTGCCTTTCATTTAATTTATCGTTTCGTTACTGCCCACCCTGATTGCTAATTTTCATATAAAGAAACCAAAGTTATAAACTTTCCAGCACAATGTATAATGCCTCAAAATGATTATTCTGCCACACATTTATATACTTTTAAATACAAATAATCAATAAAAGAGTGTGATGAGATTTTAATGATTACTACAGTACTATACAACTCATTTTAACATGATTTTTAGGATTGACAATGAAGCTTCTGAAACCTTTGCTGGTGTTGCGATATAGTAAAAGGAAGAAGCCAGGGTGTAGTGTAAGCACCTGGTCTCCGCTCGCCACAGCATTTAACACTAGGCCCAATAGCAGGCCAATGTTTGACTCCTTGAGGAGAGAACAGTAAGTAACAGTATTGTTAACATTGTTGGTACTTGTAACCATGCTTTGATCATTTCAAAATGTTTGTATTTGTAATGGCGAAGATACATACATTAGTAGAATTTCTGTAGCTGAGTTTGATGATTGCTGAAGAGACCAGAAATATATTGGAAACTGGTGGTAGGTTGTCTTGACAAACAGCAATGTGAATGCACTGTTAAGTTCTGTTTTGAGGGGCATTGTGGCCAGAGTAACATATAAAATACTGGTAAGACATATTGAAACTTAACATTTTATGTCTCAGGATGGCATTTCAGTCTCAGTGGAATGCTAAACATTGATTTGTAATACATGGTGTTAAAAGAAAATAAACAGGAGTTTTACAATTTGTAAATATGTACAATTACTATGTACATATTTACAAATTGTAAAACTTTTTTGTTGGAGCGGAAAAGTGGCTGAAAATTTGCCATAGTCCAAAACTGCAGAATTGAGGACCATACACATGGTTGTTACCTTAATAAAATGTGTTGTTCTTGTATTGAGTTTATTCTTATGTCTTTCAGGGTCTTTTCAACAAACCAGAGCTAACTAGTTTTGAAGGTTTTCATGTTCTGAAAGAACAGTCAATTGCTGCCACAGACAAGCTCATTGAGGAGGCTACTTCCAATCCAACTCGGCCCATGGTTGAGATATTTGATGAGCTGTCAGACACATTGTGTAAAGTGGCAGATTTGGCAGAGTTTGTGAGGATTGCTCATCCACAATCGCATTTCGCGAGTGCTGCAGAGGATGCTTGTATCAGCGTCAGTGGGGTGGTAGAGAAGTGAGTTTTTTGTATTCTTAAATATAAGTCATTTTAAAACATTTTCAGTATGTAGCTACTAGCTAGCCCCTATAATGTGTATTGCCATTATACAGGGTGGACAAGAAAACGGCGCACCTGCCAATATACATTATAGTATATGGTGAAGGAATCTTAAATAAGACGGATTTGTATGGCGCTAGCAAATAAAAGAAAGATGCAGAGAAAAAAAAACTAACGTTACACATGCTACCCCTTAACATGTTAAGCTAAAGTGATTGAACCTTACAACTGAACGGTAGACATTCAACAATAAATAAGCAGAGCTCATTATTTACTTATAAGTCGATTGTGTACATCACGCTCAGGGTACATAAAAATATATTAAATTAATACTGCCAACAGTCACATACATGGGTACTAACCCCACACTAAGATACAAATCTTGTGTCGCGGGTATTAGAAAAATAATTATGGTTCACGGAAATTATTTGTCTCGGGGCGGGAACCGAACCCGCGGTCTCTCATTTCACAGGCGGTTCTTACCAACTGCGCCACGGAGGCCGTCGGTGACTCATATGGGCTGGTTAGTTGTCATTAATGACCACCAAAATAGTTAACTGACCTTGTAATGTAAACCGTAATGACCTTGATAGGCAAAGCTGGAAGCGCAGGATCCGCCAAAACCCGTACGAAAACACTGTCACAGTTTGGTAGCACAAATCACTTTTTCTTTTACATTTCACATAACACAAGTTACATCAAAAGCTATCAAATTGGGTAATGTTCAAAGCATAGTGAAATTAATAAAATTTATTCAAAATAACTGAAAACGAATTTACAATAATATGCACACGACTAATACATGCACACGCGATCGCAATCCGAATTCAACTAATAAAAATAAATTATTATTTTTGTGCAGGACGAAGACTAATTAATAGTAAATAGTTAAGCTTGTTTGTGTTTTGATCTTATTTAAGTTATATAAATGTTCTTATAATGCTCTTATGTAAAATATCGTTAAATAAATAAAGCAAACATTCCCTTAGTTATAAACTTATGTATAAGTCGTTGTTGTTGTAATGTATAAAGTCTCATAATTTTCTATGTAAATTGTTATGTGCAATATTGTTACTTATTATATACTAGAGTGTTTATCTATTGGAGATTATATAAAGTTTTGTGTAGTTAGAACAATATTGTCAGACCCTAGTTTATATACTGATTTAAGCATAGTGTCGGGTGCGAGGTCCGCCGAACTTAGGTGCCTCCCACATATTCGGTGCGGAGTTACACCTCGCGGCCCCGCACCCCCCGCAGGACCGAGCTACCGCCCCGCAAGTCGCTACAGCGACACCCCGCAGCGCGCGCTCTCATTGGCCGAGCGCGCCTGTGACGATCGCGGGCCCGACCCTAGGGATTAGCCCAAAATTGGGAATATAGATCGGCACCCTGGGTCGGGCAAATCAGTTCGGTTCCGGCCTACAGTGAAGAAAACAGCAAGAAGTCAGCAAGTCAGCAAGTAGTCAGCAAGTCAGCAAGTAGTCAGCAAGTCAGCAAGTAGTGAAGAATAAGCAGAATCGCTGCCGGGAGATACCAGAACGAAGCTCTGCAGCTACATCACGACGGTGCCGCAGTTACGTGTCGTAATTACGCCGCAATTACGTCACTTTGTAAAACGTACTTCTCAGTGCGAATAAAGTTTCTACTTTCTAATCACTGGTATTATTTACCACGCAGCCAGCACCCCCCGAACACATTCTACAATTGAACGAGGCTGTTCGAAGGCGGTCTCGTTCATTCTGGTCCTTCAGTTCGCCGGATTTGCGTGGAAATATGCCAGTGACTAGATCGGTGGGAAGGCACACCGCCTCGGCCTCGGCCTCGGCGTCTGCCACGGTGACATCCGCCACTGCCACGACAGACGAGACGGGTGCGTCATGCACTACGACGACTGTCACCGGCACCGGCACGGATGCTACCACCACGATAAACTCGGAACAGTCAAAACAACCCGCGGCGAACGAACCTATGGTAGCGGAACCTACCATCGCCGCCGGTATTGAAGAAAAATCGAGAAGCAAAGCGCCGTCAAGATCAAGAAGCAAGAAAACGTCGAAATCTCGCCGCCTTGCCGAAGCCCGAGCCGAACTCGCTCGACTAAAAGTCGAGCTCGCCGCCGCCCGAGTCCAACAAATTGAAGCGGACTCGAGCACCGAAGATGACGACAACACGACGGTCGCGGAGATTGAGCAAGAACTCCGCGTCCACACATGGCTACAAAATAGCCAACTGCTCGCCATCGATAGCGAGCCGCATCAAGCGCCGCACACCGAAGCCGCCGCGCACGCACCGGCGGGAGTCACCGCCGCACACCCGCCGTGCACACAGTCGTCACTTCACCCGCAACCGACGTCAACAGTAGAGCGCGCACCCGCGCCTCTACTCGCCGATCTGCACGCGCTTCCACCAGCGACCACCGCCGCGTCCTGGGGACCGAACTTCAGCGCTGCACATCAACCGCCGCCCGCCGTCGCCGCCTGGCTAGCCGAACAGGCAGCACGCGCCCCTCCGCCAGCGACCACTGCCGCGTCCTGGCGACCGAACTTCGGGGTCGCGCAGCTGCCACCGCCGCCTACGCAAGCCACGCCGTGGGACTCCGCCGCCGCCATCACCGCGGCCGGCCTCGAAGCCGCCGCGAACGCCAATGCGTCGTGGCATCAAAGCCGCACCGCGCCGCCGCCGCAACCGCGGCCGCCGCCGCCGCCGCCGAACACTGCGCCGGGATTGGAGCCCGGCGCCACCGCTCCGCTCGCACCAGCTATGTCGGACGGAGCACTTGCCGTCCCGCCGAAGAGGACGGAGATGCAGCAACTAGCTGCAGCGATCACCAACGCAGTACAAGCTGCGCAAGTAAAGCAAACAAGGTATGTGGAATTACCATTTTTTAACGGTGATCATCAAGAGTGGCTAACGTTCCGTGCTTCGTATGAAGAATCAGTGAATAATTTCTCGAAGTTAGAAAACATGTCCCGCCTGCGCCGGAGCCTGCGCGGGACCGCCAGAGAGGCAGTGCAAGGCCTCTTAATAACGAACGCGGACCCGGACAGCGTTATGCGCACGCTCGAGATACGTTTCGGCCGACCAGAGTCCATAGCGACAGCCGAGATGGAACGTCTCAGAACATTACCACGCCTAAGTGAAGCGCCGCGTGACACCTGTACGTTTGCCACAAAGATTAGTAATGCAGTGAACACACTTCGGGCCTTACGATGCATGTACTACATGTACAATCCGGAGATAGCACGGGCCGTTGTGGAAAAATTAACACCCACGCTGAAACATAAGTGGTACGAGTTCGCTGCACTGCAACCGAGGGAGGAACCAGACCTCCTCAAATTAGAACGCTTCATTCACCGGGAAGCTGAAATCTGCAGCCCGTACGCGACTGCAGAGATGGTCACCGAACGACCGCGAACAAGTCAAACAAGACAAAAAGTGTTCAACACAGCCGCCACCCCGAGAACTAACGCCACGTGTATTATGTGCGACAAAGAGGGACACGCGATCACAGAGTGCTACAAATTCAAGAACCTAACCATTGACCAAAGATGGGACGCAGCCAAGAAGCACCGCGCCTGTTTCCGATGCCTGCGACGCCGCACTCAACAGCACACATGCAAGACGAAGAAGTGCGGCATAGATGGCTGCGAACATCCCCATCACCAGTTGCTGCACTCAAAAAGAAGCACGCCGCCGAAATTAAATGAAGACGCCGAGGAAGAAAAGGTGAACTCGACGTGGGCATCAAGCGTGTCATACTTGAAGATTGCCCCAGTACAAGTCTCGGGACCGGCGGGAGCCCGCGACACCTACGCGTTACTCGACGACGGGTCCACAGTAACGCTGATCGACCAAGGCCTCGCGGACGACATAGGCGCAGTGGGACCGGACGACCCACTACGCATCTGCACATACGACGGGAACACTAAAGAAGACCACTCCTCACGTCGTGTGAAGATACTGCTCCGAGGCAAGAACCGACATAACCAACACATACAAGCCCGGACAGTACCTGACCTGCGCCTAGCCGCACAGAAAATATCGCCAGAAGCGATAAGTAACTGTCCGCATCTAAAGGGAATCACGAACACGATAATCACCGACCAAGTGATCCCGAAAATATTAATAGGTCAAGACAACTGGCACCTATTAATAGCTACCCGAACAAGATCGGGTCGAAGAAACCAACCAGTGGCCTCACTCACGCCACTGGGCTGGGTGGTACACGGCAGCAGAACCCGAACACTCGGGCATCAAGTGAACTTCGTCGGTCACACATCCGAAGAAAACATTGAAAAAATGGTGGCAGAATACATAACGACCGACAACACGTACTTGAACCCGAAACGTCCGGAAAACGACCCCGAGCAAAAAGCGCTCCGAATACTCGAGGCGAACACAACACAGCTGCCGGGAGGCGGGTATCAGACTGCCCTCCTCTCGAAATCGGAGGAAGCTACGCTCCCCGACAACTACGACAACACCCTGCGAAGGCTCCACGGCATCGAGAAGAAAATTGATAGAGACCCGCTGCTGAAAAGGAAGTACAACGAACAAATGAACATGCTACTTCAAAAGGGTTACGCGGAACCAGCGCCCGCCAAGAAGATGCCAGAAAGGACGTGGTACTTACCGCATTTCGCCGTAGTCAACGCCCTGAAACCTGACAAACTGAGGGTGGTCCACGACGCAGCCGCCAAGACCAGGGGCGTGTCACTGAACGACATGCTCCTGACCGGTCCCGACCTCCTGCAACCACTCCCAGGGGTGCTAATGCGCTTCCGGGAACACAAAGTGGCGATCACCGCGGACATAACGGAAATGTTTATGCGTATCCAATTACGCGAAGAAGACAGGGACGCCCTGAGGTACCTGTGGCGAGGGGAACGTCGGGACGACGCTCCGCCTGAAGAATATCGGATGAAATCACTAATATTCGGGGCGTCGTGCTCACCCGCCACAGCCATATTCGTGATGAACAAGAACGCAGAGTGTCACGCGGAACAATATCCGGAGGCGGCAGCGGCCATAAAGAGAAAACACTACATGGACGACTACCTAGATAGCTTCGTGGACATCAACCAAGCGGAAACGGTCGTCAAACAAATACAAGAAATTCACCAAAAGGCGAACTTCCAGCTACGCAAGTGGGCCTCGAACTCGCCCGAACTCTTGGAAAAAATCGGCGAGCACGTTGGAAGCAACACAACAGTGAACATTGAAGGCGGACAAACTGAAAGGGTACTCGGCCTCACCTGGGAACCACAGGCGGACACTTTTCAGTTCGACTTGGATGCAACCCGCATCCCACCGAGCCTTCTAGAGGGACCCCCCACAAAGAGGGGGGCACTGAAGATAGTGATGTCGATATTCGACCCACTTGGTCTCATCACTCCTATAACAATACAAGCGAAACAGCTACTACAAGAAGTGTGGCGAAAAGGAGTCGACTGGGACGATCACCTAGAGGGTGACTTAGCCTCAGAATGGGGAAAATGGATAAGCTGTCTGAAAAATATAAACAATATAATAATTCCCCGTTTGTATCTCAATTACAGCGCGGCTCAACGACTGGAGCTGCACGTATTCTGCGACGCCAGCGAGAAGGCGTACGCATCCGCGCTATACTGGCGCGCAGTGGACCACAGTGGAGCTGTGTCCACCACTCTCGTCGCCGCGAAAGCCAAGGTAGCCCCTCTGAAATTGTTATCGATCCCGCGCCTGGAACTCCAAGCGGCCTTATTGGGAGCCAGGATGGCAGCCGCAGTCAGAGAGGAGCACACCAGGAAGCCCGACGCGACGACGTTCTGGACGGACAGCCGGACCGCGCTCACGTGGATCCGGACTGGGGCCAGGAGTTATAAGCCCTACGTGGCCCATCGCATAGCGGCCATAGAAGAAATCACAAAAACGTCGGAGTGGCGATGGGTACCGACACGCTGGAACGTGGCGGACGACGCCACACGAAATGTCCCTGAAGAACTGAACTCAAACCACAGATGGTTTCAGGGACCGGAATTTCTGCAGCATGATCCGAACACATGGCCGATGGAGACACCGAGCTCGCCGCCACCTTCAGGTGAAGAACGCGTCAACGTCATCTGCACCAGTGACCAGTCGAGCGTGATACCTGACGTCACACGCTTCTCGTCGTGGACGAGATATCTCAGGGCGACAGCAAGAGTGCTACAAGCAGTCGCTATGTTCCGGCGCAAGATTGAACAAGTCAATTACAAGCGAACAAAAAGGGGTCCACGTCGCGACCCTGATTGGCGAGCCGCGAACACCAGAACCAATCCGACAGTCAGGACACGCCAATCCGCAGCTACGGACAAGTTTATCACGTTGACAGCGGAGTATCAACGAGAGGCAGAAAAACTCATAATAAAGAACGCCCAAGAAGTCACGTTCAAAGAAGAACTCAAGGCGCTACGAGCTGGCAAGGAGGTCGGGAGACACAGCCGACTACACCAGCTCAGCTTAAAACTCGAGGACGACATCATCGTCCTGAAGAGCCGAATTAACGCCGCCACTGGAGTACCGGAAGAAGTAAAAACCCCTCCAGTCATAGACGGAAACCACCGGGCCACACAATTATGGATCCTGCATGTGCATAGGACTCTACATCACGCAGGAGTGGAGGCTACGGTAAACCAAGTAAAGCAGCACAAATGGGTCGTGCGACTGCGACCGACAGTGAAGATGGTGCTGTCAAAATGTCAAATGTGTCGCGCAAGAGCCGCGACACCTCCGAGGCCGGCCACAGGGGACCTGCCGACATGCCGGTTGGCGCACCACCAACGACCATTTACCTACACAGGTCTTGATTATTTCGGCCCGCTCACCGTGACCGTCGGAAGAAGCACGCAGAAGAGGTACGTCGCACTGTTTACATGCCTCACCGTGCGCGCAGTGCACCTCGAAGTGGTGTCCTCGCTGAGCACTGAATCAGCCATCATGGCGTTGCGACGAATGATCGCGCGACGCGGTTGTCCGACCGAGATCTGGTCGGACAATGCGACGAACTTCCACGGGGCGGATGCGGAAATCCGCCAAACTCTTCTCTCCGGTGCAAAACAAGAAGCGTCAAAAAGGGCTATAACATGGAAGTTCATCCCTCCAGGAGCTCCATTCATGGGAGGCGCGTGGGAGAGGTTGGTGCGGTCCGTGAAGACCGCGCTGACCACGGTGCTCCACCAGAAGAGCCCCAATGAAGAAACTCTCCACACCCTGCTCACCGAGGTCGAACTTACACTAAACAGTCGACCACTAACACATGTGTCGGTAGATCCTGCCGACCCTGAGTCCCTGACGCCTAGCCACTTCCTGCTGGGCGGTCAGGGACACTTCGCCACTGCGGGCCTGCCAGCGGACCACACCGCCAGCCCGTACGCCAGCCTGCGTGCGACACAGGCACTCGCCGACGCCTTCTGGGCGCGTTGGCTCAAAGAATACCTGCCCGAGCTCCGAAACCGGCGGGAGCCCCATGGACGGGGCACTGAACTTCGTGTCGGCGACCTTGTACGGGTCGTCGACAACAACCTGCCGCGCAACACCTGGGTGCGCGGGCGCATCTGCGCCACGTATCCGGGACCGGATGGCGTCATCAGAACCATCGACGTCGCCACGAGGGGCGGCGTACTACGACGCCCATCCAAGAAAATCGTCGTAATCCAGAGCGTCGAGAACGACGAGTCGCCCTGCACCACATGAAGATGCACCGTCGCGCCACGTCGCTACGATACACGGCGGGAGAATGTGCAGGACGAAGACTAATTAATAGTAAATAGTTAAGCTTGTTTGTGTTTTGATCTTATTTAAGTTATATAAATGTTCTTATAATGCTCTTATGTAAAATATCGTTAAATAAATAAAGCAAACATTCCCTTAGTTATAAACTTATGTATAAGTCGTTGTTGTTGTAATGTATAAAGTCTCATAATTTTCTATGTAAATTGTTATGTGCAATATTGTTACTTATTATATACTAGAGTGTTTATCTATTGGAGATTATATAAAGTTTTGTGTAGTTAGAACAATATTGTCAGACCCTAGTTTATATACTGATTTAAGCATAGTGTCGGGTGCGAGGTCCGCCGAACTTAGGTGCCTCCCACATATTCGGTGCGGAGTTACACCTCGCGGCCCCGCACCCCCCGCAGGACCGAGCTACCGCCCCGCAAGTCGCTACAGCGACACCCCGCAGCGCGCGCTCTCATTGGCCGAGCGCGCCTGTGACGATCGCGGGCCCGACCCTAGGGATTAGCCCAAAATTGGGAATATAGATCGGCACCCTGGGTCGGGCAAATCAGTTCGGTTCCGGCCTACAGTGAAGAAAACAGCAAGAAGTCAGCAAGTCAGCAAGTAGTCAGCAAGTCAGCAAGTAGTCAGCAAGTAGTGAAGAATAAGCAGAATCGCTGCCGGGAGATACCAGAACGAAGCTCTGCAGCTACATCACGACGGTGCCGCAGTTACGTGTCGTAATTACGCCGCAATTACGTCACTTTGTAAAACGTACTTCTCAGTGCGAATAAAGTTTCTACTTTCTAATCACTGGTATTATTTACCACGCAGCCAGCACCCCCGAACACATTCTACAATTGAACGAGGCTGTTCGAAGGCGGTCTCGTTCAATTTTGATTCTTGAAAGATAAAGGCCTGTTCACATTAGATACAAAGCTTTCCTATTTGAGTTCATAATAATTCATCTGAACAATTAGTATTACTACTGTATCAGACCATATACGTGCCACTGCAGGGCACGGGGTCTCCAGTGCAGTAAATTAGTAGTTAGTGTTTATTGATTTCACTAATTTTATCTCAAATAAGTCTCATATGCAAATTCTATGCTATAATGGTAGACGACATTTCTCTAGGTATAAGAATTTAGAGGAAATTTTATCACTTTAAAGTAACATTATTTTCAAAATACATTAAAGTAATGTTAAATACAATAATAAGCAAAGTAAATAGGCAATTTGTAATTGACTGGATCGGCTGATGACATATTTAAATAACATTATAAGCTCTTGAGCAAGTATCAGTCCAATAAGATCTTTTTTTTAACGTAACTTTTATATCGGAGTACTTAATCCAATTAAGTTATATCAAGTGTGTAGTGTGAACACACCTCAAGATGTCGGTCTTCTTTTGCAAAATGCTAAAAGTTACCGACAAAGAAATTGCCGCCTTTCGGCACGCACTCACAAACGGCGGCGGCGACCTCAAAGGAAGAATAATCGAGCCGCGTTGGATCCGACAAAGTACACTATGACCGGCGGCTTCCTTTGACTAATAGGGCCGAATTGGGCCATCATTTTAAAAATATTATTTTTTATTAATCAGTGTCATCAGATTATTTTTTCAATGAATCTAAATTATTTAGAAAATTTAAATGTTATGTAGGTATTACCAAAACTTTTCTAATTATAATTAAATTCGCAATCTTACATGATTTAAGCGATGACCAGTGTGATTTCTTGGTATCTTTCAGTTTGGATTTGTGACACTAAGGAAAATAATGACAAACAAAATAGTCAATCCATTCACGATGCAACTGCACCTAAAGTTATTATGTTGTTAATTTATTGACTCTTAAATCTAAGTACGTCCCTGTTTAACTGATTGATTTATTTGAAATGAAACAAAAAATATCCTTTTTTGAAGTTAGAGAAGGATAAATTATACAGCTAAGAGTTCATGACCTTACTCATGTGTAAACAGCTGTTAAAGCGAAGTTTAAGAAAGTTTTGATGCTGTTAAAAATGGTTTTCGTGGTATATTTCGTTAACCGTTCAATTAACGACGAAACGAAAAAATACGTATGTGTTTAAATCTTGTTCTTCATCCATTCCAACTGATTTTATGCGAAAAAGTGGTGATTAAACTTAAAACTTTAAACGGTCATAACTTCAAAACGGATAGGTATTTTCCAAATATTATTTTTTATTACGATATTAATATTATACCCTTGTACCCAACTGAGCAAGTGCGCCATTTATTTGCGCTCCCTGTATACATGCACGCATATTTATATTACTATAAGAAGTGGGTGGCGGTCTGTTGGTAACGGACCAGACGTGACTGCCACATGTTCACAGTGGTCATGGTTTCAAATCCCAGGGCACACCGCTGACTATTTGGAGTCACACGTGTATTGCTAACCACGCACTAGAGCGGTGAAGGAAGTATCGTGAGGAAACCTGCACGCCATAGCGATTTTATAAATTTCTATGATATGTAAAGTCCGCCAACCCGCACAAGGCCAATGTGGTGGACCATATAGCCTAACCCTTCTCACTCGTAGTTTCGATTGTATAAGAGATCTGTGCCCTGCAGTGGGACGTATATGGGTTAATACTGATGATGACTCACATTTTCACCCACATACCAATGCACACACACACGTACGCACGCATCCATGCAGGCCAGTACGCTGCTGTCACTCACATGCATTGTACAATGATTCAGAAAATCTTAACGTACCTGTTGGATGTATAAAGATTGAATCTAATCGCAAGCCTCATAAAAAATACAAATCTCATCACTTTTCTACAGACTAAACACCCACAAGGGCCTCTACGAAGCTCTCCGAGATTCAGTGAAGCGGGGTACATCAGGAGACAAGCACTTGGCTGAGCTCTTCCTGTTCGACTTCGAGCAGAGCGGCATCCAGCTGGAGGAGAGCAAGCGTAAGCGTGTGGTGGCTCTCAATGACGTCATTCTGCAGACTGGACAGCGGTTCATGGCGGGGGCTGCACGGCCTAGGAGAGTGTCACGGAGTGCTGTGCCGCAGAATGTTAGGCAGTTGTGAGTGATGTATTTTGTTCTAGATTGTGACTGGGAAATATGGTGTAAGATAATGAAGTTGGAAAGTGTTTTTCTTAAACTGGTACGGCATAATGACTGTACTGAGCTTGATGGTAAGTGCAAATGCCGTCCAGATAGAGTATTGACTGGCATCAAATGGTGGTCCCATGCATTTCGATACAAGTATAAGCCTGCTAAGATGCCTCTTTAGATCACGGCGGAAGGACCCAGGATTATAGTAATAGTAGATTATGGTAGTTTGATTGTTTTATGTAATTTGGAGGTATTTTCAGAGTATTCAAAGTTTAGCAATGTTATATTCTGGATTGTAATTAATAAAGAATAGATATTATCCCTTCCTCTCCTTTCCTTAACAGACTCAAGCGTGCGGGCTTACAAAACCACAATTTAGTGATCTCCACCATCTCGCCTCGAACCAAGAGGTTCGCCAATTCATTTTTTAGCCGCATGATTAGGTTATGGAACTGTATTTTGGCCTCTGTTCTCTTCTTCGTAGTCACGGGCCCGTTTGTTTTAGTGACAAAAGTAGTTATGTAGGTTGGAATAATTATGTCGTATGGTAGAAGACAATTATCTGCTGTTAGTTGATCCCCTGTATGGACTGCATGTCGCTAAGCATCTGGTGCAGTCCAGTCAATTTGCCAAAGTAGAATTCAGAAATTTTGAATTTAATTCAATGGCGACAATAGCCCATTCACCTGATGGTAAGCGATACGACTGCTCATGGGCAGTAGCATAACCTAACAACACCATGAATTACAAAGCATTGGTAGGCATTCCACTGCGCTCGTCCTCCTGAGACATAAGATGTTAAGTATCATTATGTCCCTTAAAGAGCTTATAATAATTTACCATCATCATCAGAATAAGGACAGGATATCCATCCATGTTGAATATAAGCCTTCCCCGAAAATAATCTATAAGTTGTCATCTGCCATTTACAATAGGCTCACTTCTTAAATGGAAGTATATTGTTAAATACATACATTCATTACTAGGCTGATAATGAATCGAAAAATCCAATATCACAATTCCCGACTTGAGATTCAACCCGAGAGTAGAGACCTCAGCTTTGTAACCATATAGTACAACTTCGCCACCGAGACATTCAGTATATTACTAATACTAATAAATACATATTTCGTTCAGTTTCAGCACAGAAGGCGACAACATCATAGTGAGCGGCGTGTACGCAGAGTGCGCGGAGGCGGCGGCGCGTGAGGCCGCCTACAGATTATACCTGGCGCCAGACAAACTGCAGGACCAACTCCTCACCACCACGCTGGACGCACGCCACGAGATGGCGTCTATATGCGGCTTCCAGAGCTATGCTGACAGGTTATAGCGATTTCTTTCTCTATCACCTTCATCATTTTTCATCACCATCATCATCTTTACGTGTAGATCCAGTGCTGGTGATAAACTGTTTTTATATAACTCTATATCAATGTGTAAAAAGGTTTATGATCAAGCAATTAATCATCAAGTTTCATAATAATGGTTGAGCCCTTGACAATATTCCACAATCGAAAAAACAGCTGAGCTTTGTATTTTTCTTGTTTTTTAGTCACAAATATAGTTGATAACTTTCAAATACAGTTAACATGTTCTTCTTTCTCCTTCAGAGCGATAAAAGCAAGCACAATGGAAACGGCTCCCAACGTGCGACAGTTCCTCGACATACTCTCAAACCACCTCCACGATCGAGCCCAGTCGGATTTTGATGCAATGCTGAAGATGAAGAAGAAAGAGACGCCATATCTAGATAAACTGATGTGCTGGGACACACCATACTTCACTCACAAGGCGAAGACTCAACTGTTAAATGTTGCCAACTCGGATTTCAGCCCTTATTTCTCATTAGGAGGCTGTATGGAAGGACTGAACATGCTCTGTCAAGAACTATATGGTATCACTTTGAAGTCTGAAGAAATGTTGCCAGGTAAATAATGTTTCTACCATTTTGGTAGATTTTTAATAAAATTACATTTGGTATTTGTTTATTTATTAGAATCTCTGAAATTCATTATACATATATTATTTTCCATCCTAAGGTGTATTTCTTGATTTGATGTTTGTAATAAAACATTATTCCAAGGTCGCTATAAATCTCCTAGAAGAAGGCTTTAGTTGTGCATTAGTTGCCTTGTGCCTTAAAATGATGGTGAATATACACAAAATACATCAATATATCAGCGTCAATTATATCATCATATAATTAATGATATGCAGGTGAGTCATGGTCACCGGACGTGTACAAGCTGGCGGTGGTACACGAGACGGAAGGCCTGCTGGGCCACATCTACTGCGACCTGTACGAGCGGCCCGGCAAGCCGCACCAGGACTGCCACTTCACCATACAGGGTGGCAAGCTGCTGCCCGATGGAACTTACCAGGTACCAGATTAATGATATTGGTCCTAGTATTTTTTTGCTCTTTATTGTTTCATGGCAGGATGGAAGAGGGGGCCGGGGGGCGGAAGGAGAAGGAGGAGAGGTTAGAGTAAAGCTTTTGGTATCCTTTCTCTTCTGGTAATGATATTGGAATACTGTATTTTCAGAACCCAATCGTGGTGATAATGTTGTCGCTGAGCGGCGGTCACCGGTGCGGTCCGGCGCTGTTGTCCGCGAGCGCCGTGGACAACCTGTTCCACGAGGCGGGACACGCGCTGCACTCCATGCTGGGCCGCGCGCCGCACCAGCACGTGGCCGGCACGCGCTGCGCCACCGACCTCGCCGAGGTGCCCAGCGTGCTCATGGAGTGCTTCGCGTCCAGCCCGCAGGTACATGCACGCACATACACATACACACGCACATACATACGTACATACACACATACACACGCGCACCAGCACGTGGCCGGCACGCGCTGCGCCACCGACCTCGCCGAGGTGCCCAGCGTGCTCATGGAGTGCTTCGCGTCCAGCCCGCAGGTACATGCACGCACATACACATACACACGCACATACATACGTACATACACACATACACACGCGCACCAGCACGTGGCCGGCACGCGCTGCGCCACCGACCTCGCCGAGGTGCCCAGCGTGCTCATGGAGTGCTTCGCGTCCAGCCCGCAGGTACATGCACGCACATACACATACACACGCACATACATACGTACATACACACATACACACGCGCACCAGCACGTGGCCGGCACGCGCTGCGCCACCGACCTCGCCGAGGTGCCCAGCGTGCTCATGGAGTGCTTCGCGTCCAGCCCGCAGGTACATGCACGCACATACACATACACACGCACATACATACGTACATACACACATACACACGCGCACCAGCACGTGGCCGGCACGCGCTGCGCCACCGACCTCGCCGAGGTGCCCAGCGTGCTCATGGAGTGCTTCGCGTCCAGCCCGCAGGTACATGCACGCACATACACATACACACGCACATACATACGTACATACACACATACACACGCGCACCAGCACGTGGCCGGCACGCGCTGCGCCACCGACCTCGCCGAGGTGCCCAGCGTGCTCATGGAGTGCTTCGCGTCCAGCCCGCAGGTACATGCACGCACATACACATACACACGCACATACATACGTACATACACACATACACACGCGCACCAGCACGTGGCCGGCACGCGCTGCGCCACCGACCTCGCCGAGGTGCCCAGCGTGCTCATGGAGTGCTTCGCGTCCAGCCCGCAGGTACATGCACGCACATACACATACACACGCACATACATACGTACATACACACATACACACGCGCACCAGCACGTGGCCGGCACGCGCTGCGCCACCGACCTCGCCGAGGTGCCCAGCGTGCTCATGGAGTGCTTCGCGTCCAGCCCGCAGGTACATGCACGCACATACACATACACACGCACATACATACGTACATACACACATACACACGCGCACCAGCACGTGGCCGGCACGCGCTGCGCCACCGACCTCGCCGAGGTGCCCAGCGTGCTCATGGAGTGCTTCGCGTCCAGCCCGCAGGTACATGCACGCACATACACATACACACGCACATACATACGTACATACACACATACACACGCGCACCAGCACGTGGCCGGCACGCGCTGCGCCACCGACCTCGCCGAGGTGCCCAGCGTGCTCATGGAGTGCTTCGCGTCCAGCCCGCAGGTACATGCACGCACATACACATACACACGCACATACATACGTACATACATACATACACACGCGCACCAGCACGTGGCCGGCACGCGCTGCGCCACCGACCTCGCCGAGGTGCCCAGCGTGCTCATGGAGTGCTTCGCGTCCAGCCCGCAGGTACATGCACGCACATACACATACAGACGCACATACATACGTACATACACACATACACACGCGCACCAGCACGTTCATACTCCTGCAAGTACATTATCCGTTCGCACATATACGTGCATACACGCACGCGCACGCATTACTGAACGCACCTACACTTTCAAGAACGTTGCAAACGCGCGCCCTGCACGCATTTTGTTGCATGCATTTACACACCCGAACGCATGCGCATGCATACATATATATACCTATCTACCGGGTATCTCAAGACTGCTACCGAAAACGAAGCCGGGTGGTAGTTTTAGTGGCTACAAACACAATGCAATTAAAAATTTCGCATAGAAACGCGACAATTATTTTTTATGATTTTTTAAATATCGTCATTTATGGGTGGTAAATCCATAGTTTTTGCTAAAATAATCATTTAAACTCTCTTATATCTTAGAGTATTTATAAATGAAAGGGTATACACTATTATTTTAGGAAAAAATGTATTTACCACCAAAATATGGCAATAGGAAAAAAATTACAAAAAAAAATTGTCGCTTTTTTTTGCTACTTTTTCTGTTGCATTGTGTCTGAAGTCGCTTAAACTACCACCCGGCTTCGTTTTCGGTAGCAGTCTTGATATACCCTGTATATATACCGGGTATCTCAAGACTGCTACCGAAACGAAGCCGGGTGGTAGTTTTAGTGGCTACAAACACAATGCAATTAAAAATTTCGCATAGAAACGCGACAATTATTTTTTATGATTTTTTAAATATCGTCATTTTTGGGTGGTAAATCCATAGCTTTTGCTAAAATAATAATTTAAACTCTTTTATACCTTAGAGTATTTATAAATAAAAGGGTATACACTATTATTTTAGGAAAAAATGTATTTACCACCCAAATATGGCCATAGGAAAAAAATAACAAAAAAAATAATTGTCGCTTTTTTTTGCAACTTTTTCTGTTGCATTGTGTCTGAAGTCGCTTAGACTACCACCCGGCTTCGTTTTCGGTAGCAGTCTTGATATACCCTGTATACCATTAGATAATGCAAATTAGATAAACTACACGTATTTTAAAAAGGCAAGGGTTTTAATCAATTTTATCAAAATCACACCGCCAACCAATTTTACACCGTAAGTCCATTTGTTTTAAATTTATAATCACTTTACAGGTGATCCGTCGTTTCGCCCGCCACTTCCAGACGCGCGAGCCGATGCCTGAAGACATGATCCACAGGCTGTGCGCTTCCAAGTACCTGTTTGGAGCCAGTGAAATGCAATTACAGGTATGAATTCATGTAATTAACTATGTGTGTTAATACATGCTTTTTATGGCCTGGGCAATATTACTTATATTATTTATTTACTTTTATTTAGGTTCAACCATTATCAGTTCAATTTTATTGAATCTAAAAACTCAGTTATTTTTCGGGAATTTCTATGATATGTGAAGTCCGCCAACCTACAATAGGCCAGCATAATGGGTTATGGCCTGAGCCTTCTAGCTCGGACTATCAATTTTTGATTATATTCCGATGTATACAGGGTATATCAAGACTGCTACCGAAAACGAAGCCGGGTGGCAGTTTAAGCGACTTCAGACACAATGCAACAGAAAAAGTTGCAAAAATAAGGGACAATTTTTTTTTTGAATTTTTTTTCCTATTGCCATATTTTGGTGGTTTTTCCTAAAATAATAGTGTATACCCTTTAATTTATAAATACTCTAAGATATAAGAGAGTTTAAATAATTATTTTAGCAAAAACTATGGATTTACCACCCAAAAATGACGATATTTAAAAAATCATAAAAAATAATTGTCGCGTTTCTATGCGAAAATTTTAGTTGCATTGTGTTTGTAGCCACTAAAACTACCACCCGGCTTCGTTTTCGGTAGCAGTCTTGAGATACCCGGTATACAATGCTGTGTACGTACACAAAAGTAGGCTTATGTAGTAGATATATTGATGTATATTTGCAGGTGTTCTACTCGGCACTAGACCAGCACTACCACGGTCCGGGCGCATCCTTCGGCGGCCGCACCACTGAAGTACTGCAGGAAGTGCAGAGAAACTACTACGGACTGCCTTATGTCGAAAATACGGTATGATGTCTAGACAATAGGCTATTTGACTGTATAAAAAATATTGACTTATTTGTTTCCATCCGTGTAGATAATTTAATTTTAAAACATATTTCATTATCATAAATTAAAAATATTGTATATTTTAGCTAAAAACCACAATTACAATTTAATTTATTTTGAGTTCGCGCCACGTGATCGTAAACGATTTTGATTGGCTATGACGTCATGCATTAGTATGAACTACTCACGTACAGGAAATGAATGGGATTGATAACGGCATAGATGCAAATTAAATATTAAAAATACCTTTAAAACGCATTATTTGTCATTTATACCCGTGATTCCCGTGAATTAATAATATTATCATGTCCAATGTAATAAAATGTGAAGAAAGAAAAATAATTCGATTTTTTTTGACAAAATCTCATTCGGACGATTGATTGATTGATTGATCTATGGTTGATTTGAGAATGGGTGACATACAGCCTGACGCAGCTTAGAAGAAAAACCATTTTGTATGGAGTCGGCATGGCAAATAATGGTGGATTATTGTCATAAATAAGTGTATTATCTATGGGTTATTGCTATTGCATTCATTCGGCGCGCTTCTCTTTCTGATTGCAGATGTCAACACTTGTCAGTTGTCATTCTTTGTTGTCAGCAATTTTGTTTGTAATATTTATTTTTGTACGAGTTCGTGTTTATGTCATAAAATGATTATAACAGAAGTGTGAAGTGCTTAATACAGTTCTTTGATAGATTGTCTTAAAATGTCACCGAAAAAAATGGTTTATAACTTGTGAAATTTGTGGAGATCGTACTAGTAGCAAAAAAAAACAAGAAAATAGCAAATTACATGATAATATTTACTGTTAGGTAGGGACACCAGGCTGTATGCAACCAAAATTTTAATTTTTTTTGTTGTTACTATAAACTAGGGATGTTACATACTGTTATTATCGATAACTTTAAAAACATAATTAATTTAAATAAATCCCATATTTTTAAGTTAATTCCTTGCCAACTCATTTCAGCACAGGTTTTTGCATAATATGTCGAAATTATAAATCATTTATGAACTGCTCTGAATTAAACCAAGCTGCGACTCTTGTATAATCACTGTATTATCGAACTCGGTCGTTATTGTTCTTTGTTTTACAGATGCAAGCAGTGGGTTAAATTTGTGTTAAAAGAACAAGAAGAAGAAGTGTTTATTGAAAATACTTTACTTCATAATTCATACTTTGAAATATGTATGTGGAAACTACTTTGAGAGGACATCTTTTAATTGGAAACATAATCGCCTAAAGAAATTTGCAGTACCATTACAAAACTAAAAAGCTGATCCACTTCCTTTGTTCATTCATTCCACTTCTGTAAGAAATCGCTTTGTTTCAATTACTGAAACGAAACTATTATTTACGGATATCGCGGATTCGGACTTCGGACCTCGGACTCCGTCCGCCCGAAACATCGTTGGATTTAGTATTAATATTTTAAACGTGTTAATAGTTACTAGTGTTATATTTGTTTCCCAAAGACTAATAAACAAAAAATATTAAATAAAAATAAACATTTCATAAAGGTCGTTTTTGTTTTGTTTCGGGTACTATTAAGCATAATATTGTATTACGACTCTCCAATGTACAAATTTGTGGTTATAATGTGGAATTTAGTAATTCATAAAAAAATGTTTAAAAATGAAATGAAAATGAAGCCTTCATTAGATTCCGTAAATTTTATCGATATCGATAAAATCAGGCGCATTGCACGCACGAGCAGACCAGCACTATTTGCTCCGTTAGTTTGGCACTTTTGACGTAATGACAGACGTTGCTGGCCTAATGTTTGTAACAGAATGCCATGTAAATGGATAAAAAAATATGTATGGAGTCCCGTCTCTTAACGTAGTGTTTTAAATTCTCTTTGACATATGCGAACGAATCTGTGGAGCGGATGTTTACAAACTGGACGCCACATTGTCCGACAGAGCGTTTTGACAGTGTAATTATTCAGTGTATTTTGTAAATTTATTTTTAAATGATATAGATATAGTAATTAAAAATAACCTTTATTTGTAAGGTCTATAGACCCCACTTCATAATGTGGTATAGTTTCCAGAAACTAGTCAAATAGCCTATTTTATGCAATAAATACCCACGAATTTAATTTGAATTTTAAAATATAACCACAAATATTGACTAAGTTTGACGTGACATTGTTTTAAATATTTAACATAGATATTCGGTTCAAAATATGTTCTTAAACACTAAGGTATTATACTAGAGCGGACATCGGGAACAAAATCTCTGCGTATTGTGCGTGCATACGGTAATCCAGTGAAACGAGAGAGAAGACCTATTAGTGTGTAGGTGCGACAGAGATAGAAACAGAAGGAGCGGTACGGTACCGTTTATTTTGTTATAAACATTTTGTTTGCAGTGCCCCCTCTAGTATAATATCTCAATGTTCATAAAACATAATATGTGTTTTCTTATTCTGTCTTTTGTGTGTTTTGTGTATTTTTAAATTGCTATTTACATGGCCAATTGCAACTTTTATAGCAATTATTAATAGCTATCAATATGATTTGAGAAGCACTTATTACATTCTGCCTATTCCGCAGGCATGGCAGCACCGTTTCAGCCACCTGATCGGCTACGGGGCGAAGTACTACTCGTACCTGATCTCGCGAGCGCTGGCGTGGAGCGTGTGGAACAAGCACTTCGAAGCCGAGCCGCTGTCGCGCGCCGCCGGCGAGGGACTGCGCCGGGGACTGCTGCGGCATGGAGGGGCTGTGCCCCCGCAGGTATGAGTCTATTATTTTTGCTCCAGCCCATATACG
This sequence comes from Hyles vespertilio, assembly GCA_009982885.2. Taxonomy (NCBI): domain Eukaryota; kingdom Metazoa; phylum Arthropoda; class Insecta; order Lepidoptera; family Sphingidae; genus Hyles; species Hyles vespertilio. Next base: position 21,981,796 of record CM042808.1, on the reverse strand, counting down.
TCCCACTGCAGGGCACGAGCCTCCTCTACAATCGAGAGTACGATTGAGAGTATTGGCCATATAGTCCACCACCCTGGCCTAGTGCGGTATGTAAGTCCGCCATGAGTCTTTATTATTCACCAATTACTTACTGGTAGGTAGGTAGGTCCCTCATATGTGAGAGGCCGCTTTGGTAGATTACCACCGCAATGTCCATTTCTCCTACCAAACAGCAATGTAAATGCACTGTTGTGTTTCGTATTGAAGGACATTTGGAGCCAGAGTAACTACTGGACATATACTACTATATGTACTGGTGGTAGGTCCCTCATATGTGAGAGGCCGCCTGGGTAGGTACCACCGCAATGTCCATTTCTCCCACCAAACAGCAGTGTAAATGCACTGTTGTGTTTCGGATAGAAGGACATTTGGAGCCAGAGTAACTACTGGACATATTGAGACTTAGCATCTTATGTCTCAGGATGGCGAGTGCAATGGTTTAGCAAGCATTGCATTGTAATTCAAGGTGTTGTTTGGTTTTGCTACTGTTCATGAGCGGTGGTAATCTTTCACTATGAATATTAAATTCGGCAATATTTTTATTTTATAACTTAACTTCCTATCAAAAAAGTTAATATGCGCATGCGCATAGATAGCGCTTAAAGTTCAGTAATTCAAATTATTTGAAAACCCACAGGTACTACTCCGCGATTACCTAGACACAGAAATAACGCCGGAGACGCTAGCGAATGCACTTGCTGAGGAGCTAGACTACCGCAAAGACCATCTCGACACTGTGTTCAAGATCGTCGACAAGTGATGTCACGGACAAAAGGAGATAGCATCTGTACCACTGGTGGGATAGATATTAGACCATCGTAGTGTAGACTGTAGAAGAATATGTTCGCTGCTGGGGTTAAGACCTATGTCCGATTTCTATAAAAGCCAAAGAGCAGATTAAATGCGCTGTTGTGTTCCGGTTTGAGATTGTAGCCACTACAGGAGTAACTACTATTTTATAATATATATTGAGTTTATATCATATGTGACTGAATGGTGAGCGCAGTGGAATGCCAAAGATTGCTTTGTGATTCATGGTGTTGCTTGGTTGTGCTACTGTCCATGGGCGGTCGAATCGTTTACCATTAGGCAAATGGCATACTCGTCTCTCCATTCTTTGCAATTAAAACATATATGTGTAAGGCAATGTTTTCAGAGCCTATGTATTTATATATTAACCTAAACGATTTAATCGTAAAATGTAGACCAGGGTTTATGGCTGTTGAAATCGGACTTTAAACTATAATTTGAGTGCAATTATTAGTATTCGTCTTGCAAATTTTAGCCACTGCCCAATTGAAGCATGTCGATACTGCATTTGGCTAAAATATGGCTGTATACCACTTTAATGATTATGGCACCGTAAAACTTAGCACAAAATGGTTTTTAGCAAAAATGCAATATTTAATAATTCTTTTAAATGTTAAAAAAAACATTCGGGAGCAAAGAATTCTCGTATTTTACGTAACTATGTTTGATATACAATTTTACTTAAGTTTGTTGTGGTGAAAAGTAGTGTGAGGAAAATATCGATAAACAAAATCAAAAATTACTTTAAACATTTTTTTTGTATCTTACATTTTAGAAAAGAATAATATGAATCAGCTCATGATATGGATAGTGCGAAATTATTCGAATTAAGAAGTTACTGATTGATATTTCTATCGATATTTGTTCGTATTTCTTGAATAACCAATGTACTTGCATAATCTCAAAATTTTCTAAATATTAATTTCTCTTCTCTCAATATTAAATTACCGATGACTCGATTATTATTTTTAATAGATTTACCAAAATCATCGGTAATTAACAAAGCTTTAAGTACAATCGAAGTACATAATAATAGGTATAGATATTAATTTATTGAGTGTCGAATACTAAAACAGTTATTAATGTGTTTAGAAGAATTTTTGTTTAAGAATTCGTTAATTTCAAGTATCTGGTAATTCTTCCTCATAAAATCTATATTAATCCGTTTAAATGTACCCTTTGATAAGTACATTTTTTGAACATTGTGGTTTCTTAGGGATTCTTGTGGCATTTGCAACCATTGTATTCGATTTGATTAGGACAAGTCCATAACCTCTTTAAATTTTACTGAGCGACCTTGTAGCGGTTTCTAGGTATGTTTTATTTATTTTTACATTTTTTAACACGTTAAATATTAGAGAATTTGAGTGAGTTTAAAAAAGGTCAAAAAAATTAATGTTACGATCCTTTTAGTCTCGAATTTTAATAACGGGTTTTTTCGATAGTTTTGAAAGCAATATTTAGTACATAAGTTTGGCGATAAAGTCTTCCAGTCGACTATTGTAAATCCCAATAAAAATAGAGTACAGATTGTGAAATAGTAGGTTTTATTGTTTTAAATCCCGCATATGTAAATATTGTAGATAACATTTGTAAATTATTTTGTTTCGAATATATGAATGTGGATCCAGTACGATTTTCTTGTGTATTATTTTCGATTCCCAGCATGATTATGATTATTTATTCAGCATTTTATCAAAGCTATAGCCATTTACTATTATATCAATTTAATATTGATACAAAATAGGAAGCAATTTAGTAATAGTTTTGTTTGGATCTTTTTAGTTTTTCTTTGTTGTGCAAAGTTGTTACGTAATTTCGAGACATTTTCACGAAATCATTTAAAAAGGACACGCCAAAATGAAATTCCATTATCATTGCTTATCATTTAATACCTTACGACTATTATAAAATAAAAAGAAAAACATCTTATTATAAATAATGTTTTAATCGGCGATACCTCCTGCATGACAAATTCTTTAACAAAAATGGTACAACTCAAATTGACATCCTTCATCAGACATTTCTGATCCGTTAATTATTTGGTGCCAATTTTAAAGCTACAAAATAACATATTTTTATAACTTTTTTCACGTACACGAGGCCATTTGGGCCTTATACAAAATATATACCGAAGGGAAAAAAAAGAGGAAAAATCCTTTAATATCTATGCCGTAATGCAATAAAAACTTCAATCTTTATGGATGTGTTAGAGCGAGTGTCATGACATTTTTGAATAATAACATTTATATACAACGCTGTAAGCGTGGACAAAAATATATGTCAAAGAATAAAAAATAGCAATATGGGAATTTATTTGCGTACTGGTTGATACTGTAAACTTCTACAATTTTCATTGTTCCATTCTCCATGTTTATTATAACGATATATAATTTACCCATTTTCGTCAGATATAAAATTATGAAAATTTTTATATTAACAGTCTGAAAAATGAAATTTCAAACTACTATATACGTTAAACGGAAATAATATTCAATCATTATTATGCATTTCTTTTAAAATCCAGGTTGGCGACTTAATATCAAATCTGTCATCACACATCGACCTAAATAACACAAAACGATGCTTATACCGCCAGGAGGGTAACGATTCTAATATCACACGTTATGTCACTAAGTGTAATTAAGTTTATTTATATTATCGCATGAGCATGGAAGAGGCTGGCATCTCACATCCTTCCAAAACGTTTCTCTATTACATAAACTATTGCACCTATATTGTCATGAAGTCCGTTTGTCTATGCTTATAGAGCGTGTACGTGCGTACGTGCACGTTCGTTTTAGCGTGCGTAATGTCAGTTGCGTTGATATATTTTATAATCCAGTTAATTTTAATAATTTACTTACACGTGTACATATATCTTGTCCATTCTAAAACCATAATCAACGGCTTTTGAGAGATGGAATTCATTTAGCAATATTTTATATTTCAATATTTAATTGAATATTGTGCCTCATATTTTGAACCAGTTTTATTATTGAGATCCAAAAATAAATTAAATAGTATAAGTATTATCCCCAGGCTTCGATCAAATATACACTAGATACAACATGAGCGCTTAGAGAATGGCACCAAAAAAGAGTGCTTTAAGCACTCTTTCGCCTTCAGTCACGCACCGACCGTTGCTTCTAAAACGTCGTAGAACTTTAGACAATATTAAGTGAAAAGCTACTTTAAGCTACAGGAATAAGGTGGAATTTGTGTTAATATATTTGGAATATGTGATCTTTTTGTTCACTTTTTTTCATGTCATGCATCGCTGCCACTTTTTAACAGAACTTTTACAGGGAACTGTGTATCTAGTGTATATTTGATCGAAGTCCCCAGGCATCAGTTTATGTAACAATAGAATTACAGGCATTTCAAACTCGTTTCTCAATCTTAACAATAGGGCAGACTTCAATCGACGTTCTAAAGAAAAAGATTTAAACTTCTAAACTCTTTTTTACATTTTTATATCTCTGCACTTCTTGCACTTCATATAAGCTGATATTGCAATGTCAGTATTCGGTGTACATCCTTTAAGTAGTGGCTTCCAACACTTCAAGATGGTAAGGTAAATTCGCCTTTATTCCAATTGGGAAGTGTATGTCTTTGAAACCACAAATATAATTGCATTAGATTAGATGTCTCAGCAATCGGGATTATTTAACACTCGGACGAACATAGTCACACAATACGGTAATATATCGAAAAGCAATACGTAATATATGAACATTGAATCATGTCTTTATATACTTATATACACACAATCCTATTGGGAGTAAAATGTAGATTTTTGTTGTAAATGAAAAAACTTGAAATGGAAAATGTCGCAGTGAATTTAATAGATCTTAAATATAATATAGGTACACATCAAGTCTTCAGTAAACCGTATGAATACAAACCCCACGAGTTCCGATCCCACAATATATTCCTTGTGTTATGAGCATCAGTATAAAGGTTTCCACACATGTTACAATTTACTTACACAAGTATAAATAAACTTGCACAAATATTAGAGAATTTTACAAAAATACTTGTGCAAGTTTAAATTTCCGCAATCAAATCTGTGGCCACCTTAACGGATGGATGAATAACTAGAATTGGAGGCAACTTTTGTCGTTCAAACAAACGTTTGCCCCAAGCCCGTTTTAAATCTAGGACCACAAAAAATTAAGCTCGGGTAAAACTCTTAAATTCATTGAAATATTGCTTCAGAAGTTGTATGGAAAAAATGAATAATGGTATTGATATAGCACAGCAATCGACATATATTTTTTTCTGGCATTACAAATAGAAAAAGAAAAAAAGATTTTTATTCTCCCTAGATGCATTTTAATACCTTTTTAGATTTATTCAATATTGGTATAACCAAATTGATTGTTTTAGCAATATCGACATATCGATAAATAAACGTTAACATTCTAAAATCTCATAGTTCAAACATTATATTGCAACTACAAAATAATTTTACGGAGTCAAAATAATACATGGATAAATAGTTATTTTTTATCCTGCTGTTTTAATAAATCCACTACATGTCGATGCTGCGACCTACTATTAATGAAAACTAAGCGAGCAAATAGGAACAGTTTTCATCATAGAATAATGAATTTAATCACAATCAACATAAAATCGAAAATAGCTTTCAATAAAATTATGTCTAACATGCTACTTTCACCTCCTTTATTTTAATCAAAACTCATTTTATTATGCAACTTTTAATTTAAAAAAGGCAATGCCTTATATTTGCATTTCTGAGTACGACAGTTAGGCTCAGTTGCACCAAGTAACTTTGCCAATACTCTTGCCTATGAAAATGTCATCGCCATACATTTGAAATGTATTTGACCTTCCGAATGTATGGAATTGACAGTTTCAAGGGCAAAGGTATTGGCAAAGTTAGTTTGTGCAATTGAGCCTTAGTTTATTTTTAAACCGCAACGAAATTTACTAGAACGAAACCAAATAATTTTTCTATAAATCATCCAATCAAACTCAGAAAAAGACGAATCCCGTGCTAAGCAATGAATATGAGTCCATATTACAATTTCTGTATCAGAAAAAATTTTTGTTCACAATTGGTATTGTTCTAACGCATGAAAACTGTTACTTGAGTAGTTTGTACGTGGTGTGTGCGTGTGGACGTGGCTACGCTCGTCCGGGGGTGCGGGTACGAGGGGTGGGGGTGGTGCGAGTATTACGCGACGTAGTTGTACTGGTTGGGGTTGTCCTTGTCTCGCTCCATGTAGTCGCGGTCGATGAGAGACTCGATGCGCTTCTTCAGGTCCGCGGGCTGCGGGGAAACAATATTGGTAGTCAATATCGGTGGATACAAATTGGTATAGTTACATGTTTCTTTATGCATGTTGTAGTGGGTTAAAATGAATATTTATTGCAATTTTTATTCATCATAGACCATTTTAATATAGATAGGCTTGATCTGAAGTTCTATTGAATTCAAACTATTGAAAACATTCTGTTGTAAATTATATGAATGATTACTTAAATAAAAAATATTGATTGTGTATGTGCAGAATATTCATTCTGAATTTAAGTATATTTTCGGATCGCCTCCCTGTGACTTAAATATTATTCTCGTGCTAGACAATAGCCCCAACCCAAGTCTATAGTCTGTTAGTGAACCAAGCATTAAGATGTCAACATTCAAATCTAGACTACATAATCACCTTGACGGGGAATTTGAGTTGGTTGTACAGCTCCGAGATGAGCAGGTTGTGTGATAGCGCCTTGCGCATCTTCATGACGCGCACGATGGCCGCGTCGATCTGGTACTGTCGGTCTTGGAACACGCGCTCTTCCGTCGCCTTCTGCTCCTCGCTCTGAGGATGCAATTGTACATATTGTTATTGACTGTAATGTCTATATATCCTATATTTGAACTGGATAGCCAGGATCTGCAGTGGCACATCTTTAGGATATTGACCAATCAAGCTCTACTGATTTTATTTCTGCCATAGACGTAGTATCAAAATAGACTTGACATGCTTTTGACATATATAGTCCATCTCACTTAGACTTATGCATAAACCATTAAAAATGAAAGTGACAAAACACAATTTATGGTCCTTGTCATAGTTCCACATAATTTTGTAGGGAAGACTTTGTGTTACCCAAACACATAGGACGTGCGGTTTGTTATAAACTTGAATTACTGAGTATTTTACGAATATTTGCGGACAAAAGGTATGGTGTGCTGCTTTATTATTGGCTGTGATAGCCGATCTAAACGATCTTGATGTTGATTGATACATGACATGGTGTATGACTGATCTTTCACCTTACTGTCAATAGGCTATTTGACTGTATAAAAAATATTGACTTATTTGTTTCCATCCGTGTACATAATTTAATTTTAAAACATATTTCATTATCATACATTAAAAATATTGTATATTTTGGCTAAAAAACACAATTATAATTTAATTTATTTTGAGTTCGCGCCACGTGATTGTAAACGATTTTGATTGGCTATGACGTCATGCGTTTGTATGAACTACTCACATACAGGAAATGAATGGGATTGATAACGGCATAGATGCAAATTGAATATTAAAAATACCTTCAAAACGAGTTATTGACATTAATACCCGTGAATTAATAATATTATCATGTCCAATGTAATAAAATGTGAAGAAAGAAATATAATTCTATTTTTTTTGACAAAAACTCATTGAGGTATACAACTGGAGGGGATCTAGACCAAATAATTTGGAACATTTGCAAGGGTACATGTACCCTTACGCTGACAGTCGGCTATGACAGTTGTCATTTATGCTATTTATTCTAATTGCTTTAAAAATACCGTACTCCCAACTGAAGACATGTAATAACCATTCCAGTTCACTTGAAAAAAATATAGAATTTAATTCCATACGTAAATTAACGATAATTTGAATAAAGTAGCAAAAATATTAATAAATTAGATTATGTACCAAAGCCGTTTTGACAAATGTCATATTTTAACAAAATTATAGAATAAGATTAATGTTACGGAAAAATAGGTAAATATTGAAAAATTCGTTTATTTATTTTATTTAATATATTTATTATTAGATACATTGGATATTGTAAATATATTTTTTCACTATCCATATTTTTGACACAAAAGTATTTTTTAGTAGGATAACTCAATACGCTATTTGACTATTTTCTGAAAACCATACCACATTATGAAGTGGAGTCTATAGACCTTACAAATAAAGGTTATTTTTAATTACTATATCTATATCATTTAAAAATAAATTTACAAAATACACTGAATAATTACATTGTCAAAACGCTCTATCTGGCAATGTGGCGTTCAGTTCGTAAACATCTATTCCAGAGATTCGTTCGCATGTCACCCATTCTCTAATCAACCATAGATCAATCAATCAATCAATAGTCCGAATGAGGTTTTGTCAAAAAAAATAGTTTTTTTTTTCTTTCTTCACATTTTATTACATTGGACATGATAATATTATTAATTCACGGGTACAAATGACAAATAACGCGTTTTAAAGGTATTTTTAATATTTAATTTGCATCTATGCCGTTATCAATCCCATTCATTTCCTGTACGTTAGTAGTTCATACTAATGCATGACGTCATAGCCAATCAAAATCGTTTACGATCACGTGGCGCGAACTCAAAATAAATTAAATTATTATTGTGGTTTTTAGACAAAATATACAATATTTTTAATGTATGATAATGAAATATGTTTAAAATTAAATTATTTACACGGATGGAAACAAATAAGTCATTATTTTTATACAGTCAAATAGCCTATAGGTTAAGGCTAATAGGTTTTGTTGTTTTTAAAATCTTTATAATAATGTAGCATTATAAGTTATTAAAAATGCATGATTATATTGGGCTTTTATATTTCGTTTTACTTTATTCTGAAACATTAGGTAACAAATGTAACAAATATATGAAGTGTCGTATCTGCAGCAATGCCGACTTGATCTATAATATAATCCGCTCCAGTTGTAATACCTCAATGCAAAAACTCATTCGGACGATTGACTGATTGATTGATCTATGGATGATTTAAGAATGAGTGATATATGCGAACGAATCTGTGGAACGGATGTTTACGAACTAAACGCCACATTGTCAGACAGAGCGTTTTGACAGTGTAATTTTTCAGTGTATTTTGTAAATTTATTTTCAAATGATATAGATATAGTAATTAAAAATAACCTTCATTTGTAAGGTCTATAGACCCCGCTTCATAATGTGGTATGGTTTTCAGAAATTAGTCAAATAACCTATTACACATCATGGAAGAAACCGAAAGGAGGCTATACCATTAAAGTTAGATTTAAAAAAAAAATCGTAAAAAACGTACTGGTTATTAATACAAAGCAAGATGTTATAATCCTGCACAATTCATAGCGAAAATACCAATCCAAATTCAAAAGTGGGTGTGTCGACAAATTCTTAACCCAAATCTATTGTAATCAATTTACACCAGCCGTGGGCTTGCCACACATTATTCCTCGTACTGTTATCACATAAACTACTCACCGTTTCCTTCATCTGTATCTGATTGATCTTGATGCGGAACAGTTTGTTGGTGAAGTCTGCGTTGAACGCGAACGCGTCGGCGTCGTGCACCTCGCGGCCGCGCGGCGTCTTGGCGAGCACGCGCGCCTTGCCGCACGCTAGAGACTGTAGGGTGCGACGCAACTCGCCTTCCTGTATGTGTACATAATATGTTACTACACTGTACATATTTACTATCGACGACTAAAATATTTGTCTAAACATAAAATTAAAGAATCTTAAACATAACAACCAAGATATATCGCACCTTTAGACTTATAGAGACCTAACTAGTATTTTTTTTTTTTGGGAAACGTTCATTATGGACTTGTTACATAAGATTTTTTTACTTATGGAAAATACATCGAGGAAAGCGAACTATAAATTTTATAACGGGTCGATAGGTCATTTTGAGACAAAATATGATTAAAAGCCAAAGTGTAATTTCTTGAATTAGGTCACTCTAGAGGTGCGATATATTTTTTAAATCCAAACGAAAAGTAACATTTTAATACTTATTGTTATTTTAAATGATGAATGTTATTATAGGTTTTACCTCTATATTAGTAGCAGTCTTGATATATTCGAAAGTGAGATTGTCGCCATCGTTGAACAGCAGCAGGACGAGCGCTTGAAACAGCGACACCTGTAATTCTTTGTTACCCTGAAAACAACAAGCAAGATAGTTTTATTTTATTTATTTATTAAGGGTTGTGTAATTATTTTAAAATATACAGAAAAAAAACATTAAAATTATCTTACAAGAACTGTACCAGTGAATAATTATAAACTAAGTAATTTGTAAATAATAACTGATGTGAATAGAGCAGTGGCGTATGGATGTTCATAAGATAAATAGTTCATGGAGAATAAAAAAATAATTTATTTTTTTGCTATTCCAGTAAAGTATGCAGTAAAGCTACCAGTGTGAAATGTGCCGTGAGTTATTAGTGAGTACATGTGTACCTGTGTGAAGTGAGCCCTGTACGTGCAGTATACTACGAATATATAAGTACTAGTGTAAAGTGAGTCCTGAGCGAGCAGTTAAATGCAGCCAGTATATAGATACCAGTGTGAAGTCAGCCCTGACCGCGTAGTACAGGAACCAGTATGGAGTGAGTCTGAGGCTATAGATACCTGTGTGAAGTGAGCCCTGAGCACGCAGTGTCCGAGCGTGGGCTGCCACTGCAGCTTGCGTCCGGAGTGCTTGCTGAGGTAGAACTTGGCGAAGTGGTCCTGCGCGCGCGTCAGCGCCGGCGGCAGGCGCACGTCGGCCGCCAGGTACGTGGGCCAGAACCCCATCGTCAGGATGTGTACTGACAACTCTAGAGCTCCGCCCTCGGGGGACGCCGCCAGGTGCTGGAATACATCACGTTATATCACGTCTTTTGTGTTATTTTAATAGCGTTATGTAGCTATGAGTCCTTAAGTTTGAGGCATTTATAACTTATGCTCTAGAGAAATATTCGTTTAACAGAAGAAAGAATATTCATAGTATTGGTAAAAAATATTGCTTGATACCAATACCGAATCTGATTAATAAAATACATTGCATTTGCATGCATTTTTACTTAATTTCATACTAAAATTATTTTCCTTTACTCAACTTTCTGATGTATAAGCTAACTCTTGATGTATTAGCCAAAAAATATTCTTTATTTGAATTAGTATGGAACATTGCCAACTGATAAACGTAATGCTCTAACTGGCAACATACCACATCATGTTAAATATTTTTATCCTTATCATACACTACATTGTAGTTATCTGTACAAACCCACCTGTTTATATGTAATATTAATGTCTTTAGACAGCTCCATATCCTTGAACATGCCTTCCAGCTTGCAAGTGAACCCTCCACCACACTCCTGTTTCAGTTTACTCAGCATTGACTTCTCAGCGTCCACGGAGGCGGACTTGCCTACCAGCAGCCGCTTGGCCAAGTCCTTCTTGTAGAACGCCTCGAATACATCCTTGCCGTGGATGAAACGGAACAGAACCATGATCTTGTCCAAGAGACGTTCCAACTCCTCCTCTGTGGCTTCTTTGTTACCAGCTCGGAGTTTCAGGTCCACGAATTTTGCTGTAATTTGAAATGGAGGCTTTTAAAGTGCTGAATTTAAAATAGCTTTTTATAGCAGGTTTTAGCTATGGCCAGAATGAAATCCTAGCATTTTTTTTAATTTGTTCTATACATCCCGTATTAGCCCATATACATCCCACAGCAGGGCACAGGCTTACTCTACAATCGTTAGTACGATTGAGAGTGGTTAGGCCGTTCACCACACTGGTCTAGTATGGGTTTGTGTAGCTGTTTTTATATCACAGCATCAACATTGGATCAAAAAGTAACACTTATGGAAAAATGCGACTTTTATGGGCATTAGTAATTACTTTTTTTTATTGCAATCAATGGCGAGACGAGCAAGCCGCTCGCCTGATGTTAAGCGATACGACCGCCCATAAACAGTAGCAACATTCCATTGCGCTCGCCATCCTGAGACATAAGATATGTTAAGTCTCAATATGTCTAGTAGTTACTCTGGCTACAATGTCCTTCAATCCGAAACACAACAGTGCATTTACGCAGTGTTGTTTCATGCGAGAAATAGACATTGCGGTGGTACCTACCCAGATGGCCCCTTACATATGAGAAACCAGTAAAATACTAAATAAAGTGGGACAAAAGCCACAATTTATCATTATTTGTATTTGGACAATTATTTGTTACTTATCAACAGTATTACATTTTGCATGGGTAACACTTCAAAGAAGTATCCACATAGAAGTGTTCAACAGGCACTTGACACAACACAGTCGAGTTATAAAATCATACCAATAAGTTCAGCGGGCTTGTTCTGTCGCTGGTTGATGAAGTGCTCGAATGCCTCGCGCATGGAGTACAGGAACTTGTCGTTGCGCTGGAAGCAGGTGTTGACCACGTGGTCCAGCTGCTCCTTGAATTCCAGCAACTCGCTCACCATGCTCTTGTCACGCTCCGGCTCTATCACTATCGTGCGACCTTTTTTCTGCAATTTAATAAACATGGTTATTTAATTATTCTTGCTGCACATTTTTTTTGTATCAGCCCATATACGTCCCACTGCATAGCACGGGCCTCCTCTACACTCGGGAGTACGATTGCGAGTGGTTAGGCCATATATCCACCACGCTGGCCTAGTGCGGGTTGGCGGACTTACATACCATAGAAATTCTTATAAATCTCTATGGTATGCAGTTTCCTCACGATGTTTTCGTTTACCGTTTTAGTGCGTGGTGATTGACTATCAATATAAACATGACTACGAAAAGTCATTGGTGTGTCCTGGGATTCGAACCCGCGACCACCATGAACGTGTTGGCAGCCGCGCCAAGTGCGTCCGTTGTTGGTTACTGCACATAAAAGAACAAAAAGCATACAAAGGAGACGGGCGAAATTGGGCCTGACCTTACACTTAAGAAAGATTCACTAATATTCTTTTTTATTTTTTTTTGTTTCACCTCGAAACATAATAAAGATGTTTTACAATGAGAATATTAAATTAATAATTCATTGAGTTTAAAATAGATTTTCATAGCGGCCTGTCATCACGCCATCTTCTAATTAATGACATTTAGTCATATATCTTGAGTGCACCTAATTGCTGTGTGTACGATATGAATTCTGTTGGACTCATTGGTTGAATTTCGATATTGTGACTTCCTATTTTAACAACTTTGCTTATTTGAAAATATTTTGTCGAACGAATCACGTTTTCCGACTCATGGTTTCCCGTATACCGAATATTTGCGAATATAATAATAAAATAGAGCCTCTGGTTATTGAAGGGTATACTAAAATCTCCCCATATTACTGCAAAAATATATTTTATTGATAGTTCTCTGGTTGGAAGACTAGGCATTAAAAATTATTATAGTAATTATTTGTCGCAAAACGAACTACAGGTTGCTGTTGCCATGTATAATTATTTATTATAATATATTTATTTATTCAATACCACCTCAACACAGAACAACATAAATCATTCGAAATTGATTTATGATTAGATGATGTTCTAATTATTAATTGCTGAAGATGACAAATGAAATTGAAAGGGACAATGCTTTATTTATTATTGCTGAATGTGCCTTTAACAATATCAAACTATATCAAATAATAACATCTAATGAGTAAAATACGCCATGTCGTACAGTCTGGTAGAGTCACTCTTGTCATCAACCGTTGACATTTGACTTTACGTTTTTCTTCTTACTGCTAGCATCATCGATATACTATAAAAGGTTGCACATGAAAAAAATGTCAGTTACAGTAATTTTATTTTGTAATAAATACCGATTATCTCTTTACTCCCATTTGGCGCAAAGATTTTTAATTTTAATTTCGATGTACTTATCTTATGCCTATAAAATAATGCATAAACCAACTCTGTAAGGCTAAGCGCAACGTTCTATGAAGTTTCGCCCGTCTCCTTTACGAATACAATTAAAGAGTACAGTTAGCGGTCTTATCGCCCTAGGCGAATTCTTACTTTTACCTTTAGATAGATATAAGAAAAGGATAGGACAGTATAGATGGTTATCAGGTTTGCAACCTTTTTTCAGTAATATATAAGATTGTTATTGTGGTGTTCTTGTTTGATTTCTATGTTTATTAGTAGACGATCAGTGGCTAAAGCAAGTAAAAGATTTAATCCTTTTTTTGTCTGTCAGTGTACATACATAAATTAACTGAAGCCAGTATATTTGCATGGGGAGCTCTTATGGGAGCTTATCAGATTTACTTCAACTTAATGGCTATAATTAGGACATTTTAATACCTGTAAGTGCACAATTCATATTAAACTTCTTGATTCTCGTGCATTTCATACACAAAATATTGTTCCAATAAACAACAGTACTCCAAAATAATGCCATAATACTTTCTATGGTTATTAAGCTGCATCTTATTTAGTACAAAAAAAGCTTGTTAATTGAATTACCTTAATGTAAGCATTGAAGTGATTGCACAGCTCATTGAGTCCATCTTTGACTCGGCTGAAGAGGCTGTACAGCGTGGTGAGGTCTGCGAGCCGGGGACCGTCCATCAACGCTTCCAGTCCCTTGCCCAGTATACCCGTCAGGTGTTCACTGAGCAGTTGTCTTTCTATCGTGTGTATTAGTTGCCATCTGAAAACATTAAGATATATTTACGTATTATTTTATTGCTAGGAATAGTGAGCCAAGCATGCCATGCCTGATGGTAAGCGACACCGCTCACGGACATAAGTAAAACCAATTAACACCATGAATTACAAAGTAATGCTTGGCATTCCACTGCATTCACCATCTCGAAACATGGGTTTTAAAGTCTCAACATGTCCAGTAGTTATTCTGGCTAAAAATGACCATTAACCCGGAACAAAACAGTCCATTTACAGTCCCCTTTGGCAGGACAAATAGACATTTATGTGGTAATACACTGTATTAATAAACAATACTAACTTAGTGGAAGGGTCCAGGTAGTGTAAGAGCCGGTCGTTCTCCTCCTTGAGCCGTTTCTCAACATGTGCCAGGTACTCGGGTACAGCTAGCTCCCGCATCAGCCTCTGCCCTTCAGCTGCGTACAGTCGCTCTGTAGCCTGGAGGAATCTGTAACATTTATGTATTTTATATATTGTCTATACTATAGACTCTATCGCATATTTTATTACAGCCTTGGTGGCGGATTCGGTTAGACGCCGCCTGCTAAATGAGAGGGGTTCGATCCCCGCACCGAGAGAAATGTTAGAGCGGCCCCACAAATATTTCTCTTGAGTCTGGGGTGTTTGTGAGACCGAAAAGTCCCTCGAAGTGTCTGATACCCACGACACAAGACTCGATCTTAGTGTGGAGTCAGGACTATGTATGTGACTGTTGGGTGTTATTAATTATTTATATATTATAGAGGTAGATAAAATTATTGGAGTGCGATTTTCGCACACGCGTTGCACACATATAAAATGTGAGCGTGTATGTCCTATTTGTTAGGTTGAAGAGTTTTCATCAAATTCAGCATTTGTCAATATATTTTTCCAATCGATGACCAAACCACTGGTCATGTACTAAAAGACATACATACTTGTGTTCAAAAGCGTCCTGGTATATTTGCAAGTCTGACAGCATGCGCAACAAGCTCTTGAGGAGTGAGATATCCACGGAGTCTCCACCACGCTCCCTCTCAATGAGCAGCAACAGTCCGTCCACTGTTCTCGTCTGCACCAGCGTGTTCATTGCTATGTGGTGGCGGAACAGATCTAGACCCATGTCCCTGGAATTAATACATAGGTTATTAGGCTTTTTTGTAATGCACTACAGTATCAACCCACAAACAACTCCTAGTGAGCATGGCACCCTTCACTTCTTGAAGTTCAAATTAAAAGGGATTAAAGCAGTGCAATATTTTTTGTACTGTAAATTCAAAATACCATAATTGATATATGGTATAATTAAAATATTTTGATATCACAAGGACTCTGTATCATTGTAGTTTAACTTCAGAACTGATGAGCGGTTTGAGGTTTACCCAACATATTTAAATTGTTCTGGTCTGTGCTACTGGCACTTGGTCTTTCTACTCAACCTCTTCTGATTTTGATCAATATATTCAGTTGTAACAAAGATCTTGTCTTTGTATTTTAATTAAATATACTTAAAGCCAGTAGCTTTTCAATTGATTTTATTACTTCAAACCATTTTTTAATATCCAGGCTACACATGCCTGGGACTGGCTAGACTTTTATAGTTCTTAGTACTGTACTTTACTGTATCAACCCATATTTGTCCCACTGCAGGGCATGGCCTCCTTCACAATCAACAATATGATTGAGAGTGGTTAGGTGATATAGTCCACCACACTGGCTTAGTGCAAGTTGGCAGCCATTAGATACAATAAAAATTCATACATATTGCTATTGTGTGCAGGCTTTCTCACAATGTTTTCCTTTACCACACACACTATACACATAACTCCGAAAATTATCTTAGTACACATTACCAAATCATCTTGCAATAATTTTACTCACCATATAGAATGTATACTGGGGTTTTGCAACACATAAGTGCGGTCTAGGTATAAGAAGATACTCCTTATCATAATCATTTGTCTGCAGTGAGCTCTCCAACAATCATCCATCCTTTTGAGGAATACTTGACGATCCATGCTCTCCGACAAAAACTGTTCTATATTCGCTTTTACATGGGCTTCTACTAAATTTGTTAAATTCACATATAGTTGTGATGCCATCTGAAAAAAAAAAAATTTGATGTTGTTATTTGTCAAGGCACTGCAGTGGTTTGTAATTTATTCATAGAGATGGTCCTATTTTATGAACAACTGGTTTAAGAGATACTGATATGACTCAAATCTATACCAAAAATATTAGATTACACAGCTTTATTGGTGCAAGTGTTAGACACGGGCTGTAAAATAAAAAAAACCCATAGATTCAAAACCATACCAAGAAAATGTTTGACTGATATGTATTTGTTATATGAGTAACTGTTTGTATGAAAGAAAAGTCTATCATAGTTTCCGATACCAGGGAAACAAGAATAGACAATCTTTATGTGGGGCATTTACTATGTATGTGACTGTTGGGTATATTTATTTATTTATTGAATAAATTTATTCACTTGCAATCATAATCAGATGGTTAGTCAATCAATTTACAATAATTTTCTTGTACTCTTCTAATTATGTTACAGCTCATATGTTTAAACAATAATAGTCCGAGAACTTACATGTTGATAATGATGAAAGAAATTGATTGTGTAATATTGTAAAATACAGGAGACACATATCATTTATAATTTTTTTAAGGGAGAAATTAATTTGTCTTTCATGAACACTTTGAAAAACATGAGTAAAAATGTCTCTTATAGCTTAATCATATAAAATGGTAGACATTTTGTCCAACTAACATTCAATAATAAAATATCATCATCATCATCATCATATCAGCCACAGGAAGTCCACTGCTGAACATAGGCCTCCCCCAATGATCTCCACAATGACCTGTTGGAAGCGGCCTGCATCCAGCGACTTCCTGCGACCTTAGTCAGATCGTCCGTCGTCTATTAAAATATGAATGAATTAAATTATGTGCAATGTTTATCTTGTTATAAATTACAACATATCTTATTTTATCAATTGAATAAGGTAACTTTAGTATCAAAATGATGTTACATTTGTATTTTATTTGCATTATTATATATTTTTCACAATTTTATTATTGACTTATTTGTATATTATGGTAATATGAAAGACAAATTGAAACAATATTTAATTAAACTGTGGGAGATGATACAAATAGTTTTCTACTGATATGAAAACTGTATTTGCTGACCTTATGGCTACACATGTTTTCCACAGCTTGGTATAGCTCCTCCAAGGAGTATGCGATGGCTTTCGACGTCTGGATGGCTATCACTGCCTCCCGAAGCTTGCCCCATGTTGTCTCCTGGTAGTTGTCCGGAAGGTTCGGCTTACCTGCAACACAATTACTCTCAGCAGATGTCGCATAGGTTATAATGACGACACAGATAAAATAGTAAACACACTTTTGAAATTTTTTATGACCAATTTCTTTGTCGCTGCCCCCGGTTTGTTCATCGAAGAGGACGTCATCTTAATAGTTCCATTTGAATTGGGATTTATTAATGAAAAATTCGATAATTTCTCATTGGCACTCATATCGTCAGTTTTCACTCGTTTGCTACAATGTTCAGTGGTCGACACAGAACGTTTTCTGCACTGATTACTGCCTTCGTCGGCAAAAACTGGCGTTTCAGCTATACCCGACATATGAAAGCATGATATGGCCGCGGCCACAACACTAGAAAATTACGTTTTAACGTTATTTAATTAGAAAATACAAATAAAAATAGATCTGGTCAGTCAATGGTTTACTACAATCACCACCATTACGTTGTGATATCAAAATTCTTTAGCAGAGGGCGCTAGTTTTCTTAGCCAATGTCAAATAAATTGTCAAAATGGACGATTGCGTTTGGTTACTGATATTAGGTGTCAGAAATAAAAACAGTTTTCGGTATTATTTATTATTAAATAATATTTTTATTTTTTAGTTATATCAATAATAGTATATAGTCCCATTGCATATCACTCACATTTTGAAATATATAAGTACCGCGAAGTAATAATGAAATCATTAATGGAAACTTTTTTGCTCTGATAATTTAGCTACGCAAAACCGATGAGTGTTGAAATGAATGGGAGCAAGTTTGATTCCGCACTGAGAAAAAACGTTGTTTGGTGCACTTCAATATATTTTTCGTGTGCGGTATTGATTAAAGTTGAGACCAAATAGTTATTCTTCAAGGTGGACGGATGACCTGATCAACAGGGTAATTATTATAGTTGTAGTCTCAGGAGTCCGGACTGTGTGTGATTGTTAGGTGTATTTCCTTTTTTATTTAGGTACCTAAGTCTTTGTTGGTACTTCATATAGGTCTAACAAGTTCCCATTTTTATCAATTAATATTAAAACGAATTAGCAAGAATCGTCCCACATTTTTCCCTTTCAGATATAAATAAATATATAAATAAATAAATAAATACACCCAACAGTCACATACATAGTCCTGACCCCACACTAAGATCGAGTCTTGTATCGTGGGTATCAGGAACTACGAGAGACTTTTCGGTCTCACAAACACCCAGACCCGGAAGAAATATTTGTGGGCCGCACAAACATTTCTCTCGGTGCGGGGATCGAACCCGCGGCCTCTCGATTCACAGGCGGCGTCTAACCAACTGCGCTACGGAGGCTGTCGTATATGAATTAATAATAGGTATTGGTGCTGACCCATTGATCAGGCATTGGCGCTGACTGATGTTTTGTGATATTTTTACCTCCTATTTAGCCTAGCCCGTGATCTTCAAAGTTATTACAATTTTATCGAACATCGACATCGAAATGTACAGACTTCGTCATCGTTGATTGTTGTAGGTATGTGTTCATGGGCGGCGGAGAGCACTTATCATCAGGTTGTCTGTGATTGTTGGATGTATATCCTTCGAATTTGGACCATGGAATTATACACTCTATCTTTTGTTACGGCGCGGCGCGGCGCGGCGCGGCGCTACAAGTTAGTGGTGTGGCGATAACGCCGGACAACATGGAAATTAATTATAGGCTTTGCGTTCACGTAGTTTGCAATTCTGGACGGTATGCAACTGTATACGGCATATTGTTCCACAATAACTTACCTTAAGAAACCGTGTGAGTTTTGTGCCGTGTTGTTTTATTATACCTATATCTTAGTATATAAATACTTAATATAAATACTTAATTTAGCCCACATGTTTTTCATTACCCCAGGTGACGTTGGACATAATTTGAAAAAAATACGAGATTTTTTTTGTCAAAAATCGTAATTACAGTTTTTCACGATTTTTGGACATCCTACACAGATATGAGTATTTTTATCATACCTATAGTTGCACTTCAGTTCAGTTCAAGACAGCATCGGTGGCGTAGTCGGTAGTTGGTTCGACGCTGACGGTGAAACGAGAGGCCGCGGGTTCGATCCCGCGCTGAGACAAATATTTATGTGATTCACATGTATTTGTTTCGGGCCTGGGTATTTGTGAGACCGAAACGTCTCTCGTAGTTTTTGACAAGACTTTGACACAAGACTCGATCTTAGTATGGAGTCAGGATTGTATGTGACTGTTCGGTGTTAATTATTATTTTATAACTTTATATTGATAATTAGAGATATATTAAATCTTTTTCTTATCTAAATGTTGTCGAGAGGTGGACAGTCAACCTTGCTTAGGTAGATTTTTTGAACCTGAAGAGAGAGAGAGGGCGGAATATTGCACCAACTGATATTGGCTTCCAAATCATAAACTTAAATATCTTAATTGATTAAACTTGCCAAAATCGTAATAAATATCAAATCTATAGAACAATGTCAATTTATTTCTTCAAATTGTACGGTATAGTCGGTATACCTACCTATTTAATACGATGCCAAGATGAGCCGACATGATAAATGAGTATCTTCACAATGTGAGGGTTAATCAAATCGTAATGTCGAGTATGGCACACGGTCCATTGAGTGTTGACCTCGTTTTTAACAAAGCAATGCTCGCTCGACCGTCACATGGGATGCTGTGCCCGCCGTACGAAAATATTGTTCTTACCCGGATTTTAGACAACCTTGTTTGTCCAACCCGGTTGGGGATAGGATGTGTTGCGTTTTTCATACTAATACTGTTATTATATGGAGATTTTGGGGGATACAACCTTTTTATATTAATTTATGGCTTTAGCTGGCTTTAACCGGGTGAAAATAGGGTGCTGTAGCTCATCTACGAAAATAAATGTTTATAAAGGATTTCCGATTAATCTGTTAAAATAATACCTACGTTTTGACTAGAGGACTTTATCCCTGTTTACGAGAGACCAATTTATTAAATATTTTTCGATAATTGCTTAACATATTAGACAAGGTAATAGATATGATAGTTTTTTTTTGCAAACAAATAAAGTACTCGGCGCTAACTGTTTCGGTGACGTGGTTATACTACGGTCCGGTTACAAAACTGAGGTCTCGGGTTATAGTCCTGGGTCGGGCAAAGAGATATTGGATTTTTCTATTCATTATCGGCCCGGAGTCAGGAACTTGTGCCCGATGTGGTGATAGACTCGCCCCCCATCACGCAGTGGAACGGAACATACAAGGCGAAATCTGGGTGTCCTGGCACCACTGCCTGCCCCTACTGAGAAAAAAGACGTGAGTTTATGTATGTATTTGTAAATAAAGCATTTCGAAGCAATATCGAAATTACATTGAAAGAAACATCATAAATGGCTCAACAGTTTTCAATTCCCCGCAGTTGTAAACTCGCACCATTACAGGCACATTGATTGGAAAGTGGGGCGCACCCGCGGAGACTGAGCCGCTGAATTAATGTGAGACACTGATAGGATACAAGGAAGTACTTTAAAGTGACTATCCAACTCGGTTTTATGGTTAGCATATTCTGAGCCATACACATGGTTTACATGGCGATTGTGCTGCCAAACCTTCTCTATTCTTCCGAGACCTGGTGTGTGTATCGTCACCATATACGCACTCTCGATCGATTCCACCTAAAATGCCTGCGCTCCATCATGAAGATCATCATCATGGTCCGATCGGGTGCGTAATACCGAAGTTTTAAGACGCGCTAATGTTGGTGGCATTGAGGCATATTTGATGCGTCGGCAACTACGGTGGTGTGGTCACGTATCACGGATGGCGGAGGAGAGAGTGGCGAAGCGCATCTTTTACTCTGAGCTAGAGGAGGGCAAGCGAAAGCATGGCGGACAACTCCTCAGATACAAGGATGTTCAGAAACGTCAACATGAAAAGATGCAATTTAGAGCCCTCTCGCTGGGAGAGTTTGGCAACACAACGACCGGAGTGGCGCGAGATGGTGAAGAAGCGAATTCGCGTATTTGAGGAACAGCGTTTAGCTGACCTCGACGCCAAGCGCGATGAGCTTAAAGCCCGTCCGCTCGCCGCTATTCACTTCAATTATGAAAGCGGTAAGCTCACATGCCCACTTTGTGCAAGGGCGTTTGTTGCGAAAATCGGCTATATAAGCCATCTCCGGGCGCATCAGCGCCAAGCCCTATAAGGGGTCGAAGTGGTCGCCATGGCCGTAATCGGTCGTATTACAATTATTATTATTCTGAGCCAGTGGCGGAGTTGGGCTCTCCGACGGATATAAAGATGCGTTGCTTTGGCTGGGCTTTTTTTTATGTTTAACAAATAACACACTTGGTTTAGTTCTTGGTTATGGTAAAGATAAGTGTAGAAAATACGCAGTTATGATCATGAGACATGTAAGTATTGAAATAATAATGATGGGCAAAGTGGAAGGAAAGAGACGCGATGGCGAAACAAAAATCGTGACTGCGAATCATACGGGACTGGGCCAGCATCAGAGCTGTTGAACAACTGTTTCACTGCTAATGACAGAAAAGATTACAAGAAACCGATGACCAACCTTTAACACTGATGAGGCATTTAGAAAAGAAGAAGAAGTATGTTGACTAGGGCTCAACCTGTGTACGAATAACTGCCTGTACCTGGTAAGTTCTGCAGACTTCATATTATGCTTCTCACGAGCTTAATTATAACAATTTCAATTGATATCGTTATCTATGTATTTTATCACTAATATTAGAATTTGGACATTCGAAACTAAAAAATCGTTAAGCTAACTTAATCTCTATCACAGCAGACCTACGTTAAGTTAGCTTTTAGCGCCGAATCATTTTTAGTTCACTAATGTAATGTAAAACTATTAGTGTGATGTAAGGTTCTGTATACGTAATATAGGTAGAACATCTTTTAATGCCAGCCTCAAAAAAGGCCAAGTAAGTGCTGGAACTCATAACCAGTTGGTTTGTTGCATACATTGTACGAGATGAGTTATAAAAGTTGAAGAGGCAAAAGAGTCGAGATGTCTGGACCGCGTTCGTATGTGGCGCTCTGTATCTCGTGCCAACCTCGGCAGGAAGCAAGCATGAGTTTATACAGGGCATATCAAGACTGCTACCGAAAACGAAGCTGGGTAGTAGTTTTAGTGACTTCAGACACAATGTAACTAAATTTTATGCAAAAATTGGTGACTTTTTTGTTGTTATTTTTTTTATCGTCGTATTAGGATTGTAAATACATCGTTTTTTCTTAAATAATAGTGTACATCCTTTTATTTTTAAAGATGCTATGGTACAGAAGGCATTGAATTATTATTTTAACAAAAACTATGGATTTACCACCCAAACTAGACGATATTTAAAAATTAATAATAAAAAATTGTCGCGTTTCTTAGCAAAGTAGTTGCATTGTGTTTGTAGTCACTAAAACTACCACCCGGCTTCGTTTTCGGTAGCAGTCTTGATATACCCGGTATAGTGTAAAAAGAGTGTGATCGAAAACGAAGCCTGATGTATTAGTATTGGGGATTTCAGACAAAATTACATAATTTATTCTCGCGTTTTTTTAATGGCATGAATATAATAAATGCAAGTTTATTTCTTCGATTTCGATATCGGTCGATGTCTCATTCAGTGTCTACTTTTTACGAGGATTGACGTCGGTGACGTCATGCGGCCTCTCGTAAATTCATTTGTGAAATCTCTTCTGCATCCTAAATAATGAATTATTGCGGGTAATATATACATATTTGGTAAAGACAAATGGCTCGTTTAATGTAGCGCTTTCCCGGAGTATTACTGTGGGCGTTATTTCATATTAGGGTCTCTGCTGACACCGCGGTATGAACGTATTAAGCAGAAAAATCTGTGTATGAATTATTTTAGAATGCTACCTAGACCTACATGGATGTTTCTTTACCAGCTGACGTCGTGTCATAGTATAGTAAACAAATTTAAAAAATCAGCCTATTTGTTCCTATAATGGTCATCTCAAGGAAAACATTTTGAAGAAATTGATTTACAAAAATTTCTATGGTATATTGTAAAGTTTGTTACGTAAAAATATAATTTCGATAGTATCAACACCTGATATAACCTTGGATGAATGTGAAATCATATGAGTTCAGTTGGTTAGACGCCGGCTATGCAACGTGATGTTCCTTCTCCGTACTGAGACAAATGTTCGTGTGAACTTCTAGGATTTGTTTCGAGTGTGGGTTTTGTGAGATCGAAATGTCTCTTGTAGTTCCTGAATCCTGATACCCAGGACACAAGACTCGATGTGAGTGGGGGGTCAGGACTATATATATATGTGACTGTTGGGTGTATTTATTAATCACTACATAGTATAAAACAAAGTCGCTTTCTCTGTCCCTATGTCCCTTTGTATGCTTAAATCTTTAAAACTACGCAACGGATTTTGATGCGGTTTTTATTAATAGATAGAGTGATTCAAGAGGAAGGTTTATATGTATAATACGTACATATTATTGTACAGAAATCTATTTGTACCCGGGCGAAGCTGGGCCGGGCCGCTAGTTTATTATATACTATGGGTCCGGTGTCCCCCAAGTAGCAAGTTGCCTCCTCGTCCCGCGTGCTCGTATAAAAATGAGTTTAACGATCGCATACATACATTATCTTCCATGTCAGCTGACTAACTCGTAATGTTTGATTTTATTGTTGCCAATATGCTTGCGAGTTGTTTGTCGTGGTATTGTATCGGTTATTTTTGTATTTGGATGATTTGGTATAATTTTTGTTATAGGTTGGATTAGTGTAGCTACACTGATAGCTGATAGCTCCTGATTAGAGCAAATTGGAATTATTATATCCACCTGTCACCAGTGTAAATGTTACTCTATCTAGGCTGTAATATGCTTGCTGTCAAATCCAATAAAAAATCATTTTTTATTTGAATTTTTTTTTGCTTTGAATGGCGAGACGAGCAAGCCGTTCGCCCGATGATAAGCGATATGACCGCTCATAAACAGTAGCAACATTCCACTGCGCTCGCCCTCTTGAGACATAAGATGTTAAGTCTCAATACGTCCAGAAGTTGCTCTGGCTACAATGTCCTTCAATCCGAAACACAACAGTGCATTTAAGCAGTGTTATTTCACGGGACAGGAAGATATTGCGGTGGTACCTACCCAGATGGCCTCTCACATATGAGCGACCTACCACCAATGATCATCACCAGTAATCATGTTAAAAAAATATATTATTTATTTATTTATTCGAGGACATCCAACGGCAATTACAATGTTTTTTTAAATCTATTACATAATTGATTCGGTATCATGCTTAAAGCATTGCCTGCAGGTGTCACAACATGCAAAATATAATTTTGGAGCATTAGATAGACTTAACATTAAAATTAAGGTGAAATTAGCAAGGTTAATGAGAACACAATAAAAAACACTCATACAACATGAAAATCGTGGACACACAACCTTAGTTAGTTAGTCATAGATTAATAACCCATACCCATATAACACACATATGATAATATTACTAGTTTTATGTTTATTTCGACAGTGTAATGACTGCGTTGCAACAGGTGGTGAGCGCAAATGCTAAAAAAAAAATTAATTAGGTACCTAATTAACATGAAAATCGTGGACACACAACCTTAGTTAGTTACTCATAGATTAATAACCCATACCCATATAACACACATATGATAATATTACTAGTTTTATGTTTATTTCGACAGTGTAATGACTGCGTTGCAACAGGTGGTGAGCGCAAATGCTAAAAAAAAAATTAATTAGGTACCTAATTAACATGAAAATCGTGGACACACAACCTTAGTTAGTTACTCATAGATTAATAACCCATACCCATATAACACACATATGATAATATTACTAGTTTTATGTTTATTTCGACAGTGTAATGACTGCGTTGCAACAGGTGGTGAGCGCAAATGCTAAAAAAAAATTAATTAGGTACCTAATTAACATGAAAATCGTGGACACACAACCTTAGTTAGTTACTCATAGATTAATAACCCATACCCCGACAGTGTAATGACTGCGTTGCACCGGGTGGTGAGCGCAAATGCTAAAAAAAAATTAATTAGGTACCTAATTAACATGAAAATCGTGGACACATAACCTTAGTTAGTTAGTCATAGATTAATAACCCATACCCATATAACACACATATGATAATATTACTAGTTTTATGTTTATTTCGACAGTGTAATGACTGCGTTGCAACAGGTGGTGAGCGCAAATGCTAAAAAAAAATTAATTAGGTACCTAATTAACATGAAAATCGTGGACACACAACCTTAGTTAGTTACTCATAGATTAATAACCCATACCATATAACACACATATGATAATATTACTAGTTTATGTTTATTTCGACAGTGTAATGACTGCGTTGCAACAGGTGGTGAGCGCAAATGCTAAAAAAAAATTAATTAGGTACCTAATTAACATGAAAATCGTGGACACACAACCTTAGTTAGTTACTCATAGATTAATAACCCATACCCATATAACACACATATGATAATATTACTAGTTTTATGTTTATTTCGACAGTGTAATGACTGCGTTGCAACAGGTGGTGAGCGCAAATGCTAAAAAAAAATTAATTAGGTACCTAATTAACATGAAAATCGTGGACACACAACCTTAGTTAGTTACTCATAGATTAATAACCCATACCCCGACAGTGTAATGACTGCGTTGCACCGGGTGGTGAGCGCAAATGCTAAAAAAAAATTAATTAGGTACCTAATTAACATGAAAATCGTGGACACACAACCTTAGTTAGTTACTCATAGATTAATAACCCATACCCATATAACACACATATGATAATATTACTAGTTTTATGTTTATTTCGACAGTGTAATGACTGCGTTGCAACAGGTGGTGAGCGCAAATGCTAAAAAAAAAATTAATTAGGTACCTAATTAACATGAAAATCGTGGACACACAACCTTAGTTAGTTACTCATAGATTAATAACCCATACCCATATAACACACATATGATAATATTACTAGTTTTATGTTTATTTCGACAGTGTAATGACTGCGTTGCAACAGGTGGTGAGCGCAAATGCTAAAAAAAAATTAATTAGGTACCTAATTAACATGAAAATCGTGGACACACAACCTTAGTTAGTTACTCATAGATTAATAACCCATACCCATATAACACACATATGATAATATTACTAGTTTTATGTTTATTTCGACAGTGTAATGACTGCGTTGCAACAGGTGGTGAGCGCAAATGCTAAAAAAAAATTAATTAGGTACCTAATTAACATGAAAATCGTGGACACACAACCTTAGTTAGTTACTCATAGATTAATAACCCATACCCATATAACACACATATGATAATATTACTAGTTTTATGTTTATTTCGACAGTGTAATGACTGCGTTGCAACAGGTGGTGAGCGCAAATGCTAAAAAAAAATTAATTAGGTACCTAATTAACATGAAAATCGTGGACACACAACCTTAGTTAGTTACTCATAGATTAATAACCCATACCCATATAACACACATATGATAATATTACTAGTTTTATGTTTATTTCGACAGTGTAATGACTGCGTTGCAACAGGTGGTGAGCGCAAATGCTAAAAAAAAATTAATTAGGTACCTAATTAACATGAAAATCGTGGACACACAACCTTAGTTAGTTACTCATAGATTAATAACCCATACCCATATAACACACATATGATAATATTACTAGTTTTATGTTTATTTCGACAGTGTAATGACTGCGTTGCAACAGGTGGTGAGCGCAAATGCTAAAAAAAAATTAATTAGGTACCTAATTAACATGAAAATCGTGGACACATAACCTTAGTTAGTTAGTCATAGATTAATAACCCATACCCATATAACACACATATGATAATATTACTAGTTTTATGTTTATTTCGACAGTGTAATGACTGCGTTGCAACAGGTGGTGAGCGCAAATGCTAAAAAAAATTAATTAGGTACCTAATTAACATGAAAATCGTGGACACACAACCTTAGTTAGTTACTCATAGATTAATAACCCATACCCATATAACACACATATGATAATATTACTAGTTTTATGTTTATTTCGACAGTGTAATGACTGCGTTGCAACAGGTGGTGAGCGCAAATGCTAAAAAAAAATTAATTAGGTACCTAATTAACATGAAAATCGTGGACACACAACCTTAGTTAGTTACTCATAGATTAATAACCCATACCCATATAACACACATATGATAATATTACTAGTTTTATGTTTATTTCGACAGTGTAATGACTGCGTTGCAACAGGTGGTGAGCGCAAATGCTAAAAAAAAATTAATTAGGTACCTAATTAACATGAAAATCGTGGACACACAACCTTAGTTAGTTACTCATAGATTAATAACCCATACCCATATAACACACATATGATAATATTACTAGTTTTATGTTTATTTCGACAGTGTAATGACTGCGTTGCAACAGGTGGTGAGCGCAAATGCTAAAAAAAATTAATTAGGTACCTAATTAACATGAAAATCGTGGACACACAACCTTAGTTAGTTACTCATAGATTAATAACCCATACCCCGACAGTGTAATGACTGCGTTGCACCGGGTGGTGAGCGCAAATGCTAAAAAAAAATTAATTAGGTACCTAATTAACATGAAAATCGTGGACACACAACCTTAGTTAGTTACTCATAGATTAATAACCCATACCCATATAACACACATATGATAATATTACTAGTTTTATGTTTATTTCGACAGTGTAATGACTGCGTTGCAACAGGTGGTGAGCGCAAATGCTAAAAAAAATTAATTAGGTACCTAATTAACATGAAAATCGTGGACACACAACCTTAGTTAGTTACTCATAGATTAATAACCCATACCCCGACAGTGTAATGACTGCGTTGCACCGGGTGGTGAGCGCAAATGCTAAAAAAAAATTAATTAGGTACCTAATTAACATGAAAATCGTGGACACACAACCTTAGTTAGTTACTCATAGATTAATAACCCATACCCATATAACACACATATGATAATATTACTAGTTTTATGTTTATTTCGACAGTGTAATGACTGCGTTGCAACAGGTGGTGAGCGCAAATGCTAAAAAAAAATTAATTAGGTACCTAATTAACATGAAAATCGTGGACACACAACCTTAGTTAGTTACTCATAGATTAATAACCCATACCCATATAACACACATATGATAATATTACTAGTTTTATGTTTATTTCGACAGTGTAATGACTGCGTTGCAACAGGTGGTGAGCGCAAATGCTAAAAAAAAATTAATTAGGTACCTAATTAACATGAAAATCGTGGACACACAACCTTAGTTAGTTACTCATAGATTAATAACCCATACCCATATAACACACATATGATAATATTACTAGTTTTATGTTTATTTCGACAGTGTAATGACTGCGTTGCAACAGGTGGTGAGCGCAAATGCTAAAAAAAAAATTAATTAGGTACCTAATTAACATGAAAATCGTGGACACACAACCTTAGTTAGTTACTCATAGATTAATAACCCATACCCATATAACACACATATGATAATATTACTAGTTTTATGTTTATTTCGACAGTGTAATGACTGCGTTGCAACAGGTGGTGAGCGCAAATGCTAAAAAAAAATTAATTAGGTACCTAATTAACATGAAAATCGTGGACACACAACCTTAGTTAGTTACTCATAGATTAATAACCCATACCCATATAACACACATATGATAATATTACTAGTTTTATGTTTATTTCGACAGTGTAATGACTGCGTTGCAACAGGTGGTGAGCGCAAATGCAAAAAAAAAATTAATTAGGTACCTAATTAACATGAAAATCGTGGACACACAACCTTAGTTAGTTACTCATAGATTAATAACCCATACCCATATAACACACATATGATAATATTACTAGTTTTATGTTTATTTCGACAGTGTAATGACTGCGTTGCAACAGGTGGTGAGCGCAAATGCTAAAAAAAAATTAATTAGGTACCTAATTAACATGAAAATCGTGGACACACAACCTTAGTTAGTTACTCATAGATTAATAACCCATACCCCGACAGTGTAATGACTGCGTTGCAACAGGTGGTGAGCGCAAATGCTAAAAAAAAATTAATTAGGTACCTAATTTGAAAATCCTTTCAATATCGTTAAATGCCTTAGAACCCGGTAGCAAGATAAATTGGCAAACTTAGTAATGAAAACCAAGCCTTACTTTAAACCAATAAAGTGATTTATGTGATTTGAAATTTCATCAGTATAAAAGAAATTCATTTTTTGGAAGCGCCGAAATTACATTAGCGGCAATGAGGCAGGACTGAATGTTGGAGAGAAGTAATGCAATCAAGGATATAAAGTAGATTAAACCCGAGATCCAACTTTGTAAGATTTATGAATTGAGTTGATTGTAAATTTTGTTAGGTGCGTATGACTAAGTTACACTCAAGATTTTTTGCGGGTGGTTGTCGGCGTGAATTTCGGAATTTTTATTGCAATCAATGCCGAGACGAGCATGCCGATCACCTAGATGTAAATTCTTATTATGTCCAGTAGTGACTCTGGCAACAATGTTCTTTAAGCTGAAATACAACAGTGCATTTATGCTGCTGTTTAGCAGGAGAAATAGACATTGTTACCTATCTAGGCGGCCTCTTACTTCTAAAAGATCTACCCGCAGGAGAAAATCTTCCATTGGCTACGTCGAATTTTGGGTACCTTTGTTTTATTTTAAATTACTTTCATAAAACATTATACCCAATCATTTTGGATAGTTATACGATAATACATTGTACTTAGACCATCGCAATGTCATGAAGTCGATGGCCACGTGAAAGAAATCGTCAAAGTTGTTCCTAAGAAATTGTCATAAAGATTTGTTATTATTTTATATATATTTTTATAATATAGGGGCAGACGAGCATGTGGTTTAACTGATGGTAAGTGGTCACTACCATCCATGAACATTTGAAACACTATAGGGCATAGAGATGATATTATTATAGTACCGGTAACCTTTTGCTTGCTACTACATTTATACGGCTATATAAATCGAGAGTTGGTAGAGCCCATAGAAAAATAGTATTTTTGTGGTAGAGCCAGTTTGCTTTGTGAAACTTTGTACTTATATCATAAACAGATCTATAGAATTTTGTATCCTATCGGCCTTGTACGTAGTTTTTTTTAAACTTAGTGAAGTATTGAATGTAAATCTCTTTCGAGTTTCGAACCACTTTTGAATTTAGTTTCCGCAAAGAAGAGAAATCATTCAATAACTAAAATAGGTTTATAAACTGTGTATGAATAAGGTCGTACATAGGTATTTATTGTAAGGCTATGAAATAAAAGTTGTGCTTAATACGTTCATAGTCCGGTCTTAGTATGCTACGATGTAATGCTTCGTAATTGGTCCCTATTAACCAATTTTAAGTGAGCTTAATCAATTCAGCGTATTTTTGGGTTCTTTAATAGTTACAAATCGATTTACCAGAACAATCTATGTATTTTAAAAATTGATATCTCATAAAAGAATACACAATGTATTGGAAACTTTAAAAAGCCATACGACATAGCATTTGGTGGTTAACGATTCTGGTTATATCGCAATCTCTACCACGCCAAAACAATTATTGCAAATAAAAAAGAAAACGCAATAACTTTAATCCAATTAAATGCTATTGTTGGGATGGTGGGCCATCTGATGACACCCTCGCTGCTCGCAGTGCAGGGCGCAGGGGGCCGGGGTGTAACAAGTGGCGCGGCCGGGACATGTGAGCCTCCCCCGCTCATTCAATCGCCGTTCATTCATTCGCTCGCAGGCACTGCGAGTCGGCCGGTCGTCACGCGTAGGTGGATCGCGCTACATTCCGCACGCACCGAAGATATTTACGCGCGCGATTCCATTTTCAAAATTCAAAACATGAATTAAAAAATATAAAACAATCGTTTTAAATTGAAATGCATAGACAATAAATACTTTCATTTAAAATGGGTGAGCAAACGTTTAACATTCCGGATGATAATTTAGAACAGCACATAGTGACTTTGTTTGAGAAATTGGAGTGTCTGAGAAGAGATGGTGGTTCGAACAGTGATATTTTGTCTGGCCGTGTGCCTGCCAGGCTGGAAGTGCGGACTCTGTCTTTGTGGAAGGCTGTGGTGGCTGAATGTGCTGCGTCCTTTCTCTACGTATTCATAGTGTGCGGGGCGGCGGGAGGAGCGGGCGTGGGCGCTTCCGCCTCTGCTGTCCTTTTGTCCACCGCTCTCGCTTCCGGCTGTGCCATAGCCACACTCACTATGTGCTTTGCTAATATATCTGGTGAGTTTAAAATAATGAGGATTTTTTGGATTATCAATTTTAGAATAGCCAAGGATTTATTTTTAACCTGACGGAAAATATTGCCAGTAATGTAAATTGTATACTGTTTGAGAGATTTAATAGGCTCTGAATAAACCATAGTTATATTAACAAAGTAAATATTTATATACTGTGTTGAACAAATTAATTTCGTAGTTCGCAAGGCGAATTAAATATGCAGATGAAATTTAATATTTAAACAGTCTTTTTTGAAGCATAAGTAAACAAACTACGGCGGTTAAGGCCTGCGAGGTCCGGTCTTCGAATCCGAGGCAGATAATAATTAATGTATACCTGGTTAATAATAGGAATCAGTAAAGTTTGATATTGATAATGCCTTTCATTAATTACATGTACTTAATAAAACGAATATCTCGATAAACCATATACAAATTACACCTCTACCAACACTTCCGGAAATACAACTGCAATACTATGCACTTGTACAACACCAATACTTAACTACAGAACTCCCCTCTTTAACTCGTACAAGGGGGAGCTCGTAACGAGAGAAAAAAAAGGCAATTAATCACTTGCAGGTAAAACATTTTTATCTGTCCCCTTATTAAGCGTCCCAGTAGACAACTCAAACACGTTTCTACGTAATCGAAATTATGGCAGCAGAATAAAATAATAGCACAGGTCCTAAAATAGCACTCGACAGTAAAAATAAAATAATAAAGACACATCCATTTCGGTGGGAACTTGAGCCTTTGCTCGGTACAGTTAACTGGCAAATAAAAAGTAGTTTGTTGTCTATGCTTCTTTGTTTTTAAACTTTTACTTGTGCTGCGGCAGCTTTGGAATTTATTGTATTGCCAAATCAATTGTGATATTTTGGTGTTCGCGACGTATTGCTTTGGATTTGCTTCATGGATTAGCTGGTGTATAAATTAGTTATAATACTTAGTTCTTATTCTTGAACTTCGGTTCTTTATTACTCTGATCGTTTACACTTTATGCTGATATAGCTGATTTAAAAATTGAGCTGATACAGGCCTCATAGCTCTCAGCACATTGTTATATAATAGATCAATGATGCCATAATCAGGTACTTTACACAAAATTGATACAAAAAGGAAAAACAACATGATATTGCCTCTACATTATTTATCTAAACCATAATCCATTATATATTGTATGCATGTTTTTACAAATAACTTTATAACATACTTTACTTAAGCCCAGTTTAAATTTGGAATTTATTAATATTATATTTATCTTGCGTGGAACATTTTCTTAAGGCTTTTTTTACCTAGATAAACTTCGTTCGTGCGTAAAATTCTTGTTAAAAAAGTAAATTGTCCGAAACGGTATTAGTGCATAATTAGGAGTTACGTTTCACATTCCATCGCCTTTTTTTTACGGGGTTGTTACTTTTTTCGGCGCTTCCTGGCAGGTGAGGGTAATAAGGATGTTGCCGCGATTAAAATATAATTTAAATTCCGATTTTGTAAGTCTGGACTCTGGTTTGAAACATTGACTGGATTTTAGCAACATCATTTATCTACTGGTTGGTTCAGTGGTCTTGTAGCAACATTTGTAGGTATGCAAACCGTTAAATGGTCTATTTGATTCGCAGGTTAGGCAATTTATTTGGTTTTCTATTGAATTATCTCATAATATCAACTGTACCTAGTACGGAATTTTAGGATTTTCCGGGAATAGCTAAAGGCTCGCTATCACCCCCAAGGTGGGCAAGTTGTTGTTTATTTACGTTTTTATAAATAAATACTGCTTTATACAGGGTATCTCAAGACTGCTACCGAAACGAAGCCGGGTGGTAGTTTTAGTGACTTCAGACACATTGCAACAGAAAATGTTGAAAAAAAAGCGACGATTTTTTTTGTTATTTTTTCCTATGGTCTTATTTGGATGGTAAATTCATTTTTTTCCTAAAATAATAGTGTATACCCTCTTATTTATAAGGACTCTAAGGTATAAAAGAGTTTAAATTATTATTTTAGCAAAAACTATGGATTTACCACCCAAAAATGACGATATTTAAAAAATCATAAAAAAATTGTCGCGTTTTTTTGCGAAAATTTTAGTTGCATTGTGTTTGTAGTCACTAAAACTACCACCCGGCTTCGTTTTCGGTAGCAGTCTTGATATACCCGGTATTTCACGATAAATAAATATTAACTTATAATGTACACATTTTGTTCGTACATTCACTCGTTTCACTTTCCAAATAAAGCATAAAACACCATAAAATGCAGTTATTTTTTGCAGTGTGATTCAACGTATAATTTTACCTTTTTTTTCATGTCGAGGTTGCGTTCGCTCGCGGCGGTCGCATCGATTCACTTACAAGCTGCAGATGTGCGCATCAATTACACGCCTTTTTTTGGGCACACTTTTTTGAATTTCGAAGACCGTAACACTAAAGCGCCTTATGATTTAGCATCGTTAAAAAATCTTCGAAATTTGAATTATACTTTGGGGTTTTTCTTCTTGGCATTCATTTGTTTTTGTTGGTTTAAGTTTGATTTTTGACCGACTTCAAAAGAGGAGGTAATTTTTTTGTATGTTTGTTACGCGATTACGCCGGCAATTGTGAACCGATTTTGAAAACTTCTTTTTTGTCGGAAAGCATGATATACAGGGTTGGTCCCATATAAAATTGGTGAAGACCTGATGAATATCTTAGGATCTGCCGACCAGAACTCCTCAAAATTAAACGGTGCAGCATTAATTCTTTTTGCGTTAGATTAAGTATAAGTATATTATTACAAAGGGTGGGAAAATGGGAAAAGGGAGGGGGTGAGGGGTGAGGGGGTGGAAAATAGCTACAATTGTTAATACTCAATATCTCCGGCAGTTCTTAATCGACTTAAAAATAACTTTTTTGTCAAAGAGTATTATATGATAGGTAAGACCAAAAAAAATATTGTGAACATCTGATGAATATCTTTGGACCTGAGGGGCAGAACTCCTCAAAATTAAACAGTACAGCAATAATTCTTTTTATATTAGGTTCAATATAAGTATATTACTACCAGGGGGTGGGGGTGGAAAGGGGAAAGTAGAAAGGGGCGTGGGAAGGGGGGGGGGGATATATACAAATATAAATACTAAATATCTGCAACAGTAAATAAATGATTTTAAATCACTTTTCTTCGGAACGAATTATACATAATGTTGATCACATAAAATGTGGTGATGATCTGATGAATAGGTACATATCTGGAGAGTAGACCTCCACAAAACTTTGCAGAAACGCAATGATTTTTTGTCCATTAGGTTAAGAAGTATATGTGTTTTATTTAAAATAGGAAGTGAAGAAGGTGTAGAGGTGAGGGGGGTAACGAATAAGTACCACGTTTATTTATTTATTTTTAGTAAATAAATAAATAAAACATGATTTAATTCCTCAAACTCAGTTTCTCTTGATTTATATTCATTTTCAATTGAACTTCCAGCAAGAAATGCATTATAAAGCACTACGTTCATTTAGGGACAATCTTTGCATTATAGGTGATTTTAAGCACTTGATTGTTTTAATAACTTAAGAATAGTATTAGAACAAAGGAGATGTGCTATCTTGGGCCGTTTTGTGTACGTCTAATACAAATTCTAGAAAAAAATGTGGAATTCAAATAAAATACATTTAGATTTCTTGGACAACAGGGGGCTTTATACAAAAATGTGATTGTTTTAGTACAGAAGCAATATTTTCTTCTATAATCTGTCCTCCATGATGCCTAATTGTCATTTCGTTCAAAAATGCGCGAACCCATTATCTTTAACTTGAATATGTCTTATTTTTAAAACCCCCCTACAAATTATAATTATTGTCTATATTTCTTTTTCCATATTCTTCGCTTTTTAAAAGACGATATATGTTGTTAAAGAAGTCACTTTTATTATTTTATTTATGTTACATGATATTTTAGTTTAAGAACGAAAATGTTTAACTTGACAGCAATTGCAAAACTCTGTGTTATCTGTCTACGTCTGTGGCCGTAATTCGTATTATTTTTTATTATTCGCATACATTTCGCAAATGTGTATTTGCTTCTCTGTATACCTGGCTTTGTTTTATGGATTCTGATTCTCGCAGATGATATATCTTGACGTTTAAACGCAATTAATAGTTCGTATTTTGGTGAGTAAACATATTATTTATTATTTTGAATGCCACATGTAAGTAATACTGTTATGTTTTTCTATGTTCATATTTCTCTTCTAACCACAATTCTGCTTTTCAGCACATCAAAAGTGGCGCTTTGCTTGAATTGCACTTCTGCAATTGTTGTGAAATGGTTGAATTGCACTTCTGCAATCAAAAATTGAAATGGATTCTATCATTAAACAGAATCTTAGTAACTACATGGGCTGCCAATTCACTCTCGTGTAGAGACGTTTTATTGCTGAAATGGCAGAACAAGAAGTAAGTATTCTATTTTCTTCATGAATTTGGGAAATGTATGTTTTATGCCAATTAATCAAGGTCAATACAAAGTATGGAGTATTACAAAAGTATTCATGTTAGAGCTGAATTGCATTGTGTCCACAGGACAAGTCTACTAGTACATAAATATGTAAGAAGTGATATTTTATATATTGTTGTTTAAATTGTTAAATGAATTACATTTTCTTTTATTTCCCTCTGGACACTCAGATGATCTTGTGTTATGTATAATATATTATATTATAATTATATCCATAATAACAACACTATGTCTGATGGTAAGCACAAATGCCGTCCAGGAGGAATATCTAATGGCATCAGATGACTGTCCCAAGACATTTCATACAATTATCCGGCCGGCCTGCTAAGATGCTTCTTTAAACAATAGTCCGCTATTGTTTAAAGAAGAAGACCTGGAATCATACACATGTGACTGCAAAGAGTTATTTATTCATCATAATTCTTCGATATCTTCAATATTAAATATTTTTTATTTTGTTTTAGTTATCAGGACAAGCAATTATCTGTACAAACTGCTGGCTGCAAATAAATCAAGCTGTAGACAATGAGCAAGATTTTATTCCAACTCCGCCGTAAAAAGATTGTATCAATCTCGATTCTTTTGGACATACTTAACACCCACAAGTGCTTCATGTTGAAAGGAACATGGCTGGATACTGGACAGTGGGTTGCTGTACTCATACCATGATTATACTGTGGTATTTAGCCTTTAGGTTGGGCTACCAATAGTACAATATAGGAGCACCGGCATTGTTCCTAGATGTTTTGACTGGAGATTATTTTTAGGCGAATATAAATAAAAAATATAAAGCAAGATCTGGTTGTACTTTATTGTCCTTAAGTTTTGTTTGATTTTAGTTTTCTTTCATCAATTAATCCTACTTTTTCATTATGTGTGCTCAGAAATAACCAGTTAGAATTAATGTCATATACATTATTTGAAAAATAATATCTTAAACCTTAGGATAACATTATTTTTAAGTTTGCAGAAGTCTAATATACTAAAGTATATTAGACTTCTAGGGGTAGACTAAATATAATGTTTGAAATGTTAGCTTGTACAGAAATGATTGCTAGTATGTTCTTTTACTAGACATTAAGGTATAGAAATAAACATGGGTGCTATCAGATTCGATTCCATTTTTATAGCGTATTCATTTGTATGGACTATAATAACTAAGAGCTTATTCAGTGCATATGCCTAATAATAAAATGATTATTTATTCATATGCACATAGGGAACACCTCTGACTTTTCGGAGTCATGTGTGTATTGATAGTCAATCACCACGCACTAAAACGGTGAAGGAAAACATCGTGAGGAAACCTGCTTACCATAGCGATTCATATGAATTTCTATGGTATGTAAGTCCGTCAACCCGCACTAGGCCAGCGTGGTGGACTATATGGCCTAATCACTCTCAATCGTATTCTTGATTGTAGAGTAGGCCCGTGCACTGCAGTGGGACGTATATGGGCTGATACAGATGCTAGCAGTCGCGACAAGTGATCAGTCTGTGCCGTGCTGTATCTCATGCCTAGCAGATTTTTATTGTGGATTATTTAAATAGGTTGTTTAGCAAGTATTATGCACCGCACTTACGGCCAGATATAGGTACACTTTCTTAATATTAAATAACTATAAACATGACGAGATTCTGACAGACTTGTTGCAATTTATTGTATAGACATTATGTTATATTATATAAGATGATCAATAAAGTATGATACTAATTCCGTTGACGTAAAAACATTTACGAGTTATATAGAGTACAGTAATTTATAGCACAGAGGACTAAAAATAATATTTGATTTATAGGAAAACGAATTACGACTTCATATTTCATAAATGTCAAGTTTTGACATCGGTTGTCAAACATGCCGTTTCAGACGCCATATTGTCCCCTTGTAGTGTTGCTGTTCTTGGCTTGGTATTTATTTTTGTATAAAGCTAATATGTAACGTATAATAGTATTTCATACAGAAATCGAATGCCAATTTCACTAAGTAAATTTGGTGTAATGTACTACAAACGGCCCAAGGCCCATACATTTCTGGCCCATCTCCTTTCTATACAATAATCAACTTAAACAAAACTATAATCACGATTAAAACATTATTATAATAAGTTTCGAAACCTTTCTCACCGAAAAAATTTAAGTGAGAAAACATTCGACAATTCTCGATAGCCAGCCTTCGAAACTTACGATACCGTATGTCAAATCAACGTTCGTGCTCGCAAAATTGTTTATTTAACTCGAGTTTTGTTTACATTACGTCTCGATTTCGATACGAAAGTAAGTTACAATGCTTCGTGCTCGCAAAATTAGTTCCTTTTACGCACGATAGAGGCGCTGTACAAATCTCATACAAAATTATTCGATTTCGATACGAATACTTTTTCGATAGTAATTCGTGCTCGGGCCTCTGTAGGCCGAGCACGAAAAACTATCGAATTCGTAACGTAAACGTATCGAGTTCTCGATACGTTTACCAGAGTATGTCGATAGTACATAGCACGAAGCACTTTCTGTCGACTATCGAGAGCTCGATACGAATACGTTAGTGACGTCATCCTAATGTAAGCAGTGATGTTGCTTTAAGAGCATAATGAGCGACTTGTTGAATGAATGATGCGTTCGAATACCATATCAAATTTAAAATAATCTTGAAAACTTGACTCCACCGTTTACTTATAGGACATTTAATTTAGAATATGCATTTACAGTGAATAAAACATTAAAAGCGAGCTATTGGAAATTAAAAAGTGACGTTATCGTTGAAGAAATAACTAAGATTTTTAGATACCAAAAAAATATTATACGTGTTCCGAACGACTCCACTTGACATCGACGAGACGCCAAACCAAGGTTGAGTTTGTTGATGTTTTTATAAGTTAACAGCGAAAATGTTCTTGTTAGTTATTTTCATTAAATAATTAAAATATTTAATATGCATCCATTACGTATCAAATATTTTGCAATACTAAATGTTGGTGGAATTAATGAGCGTGTGAGTGAAAAGTTCTAATTAGTTTGAACGTTTACTTGAGTGTGCAAGACAATTAATTAATGTGAGTAAAATATAAATAATAATAATTTTAAATAAAGTAGGTATTTCAATTTAGCAATTTCTATTCCAGAAATGGAGATTTGTCTAAACTCTAAATCTTCTAGCGCCCCGAGAGGTCGCAATTACATTCGAGCAAAATGGAAGGAGTTTACTATAAAAGCATGAAATTATTTTTTTGTGTTTCGAAAGTTGTTGTCATTTATATCCATAGGGTTTTTGGTATTTCTTTTTCACTGCAATAAAAAAATATAAAGTATATATATTTTTTAATTCATTTTTGAACTTAGTAAATAAATAAATAAAACATGATTTAATTCCTCAAACTCAGTTTCTCTTGATTTATATTCATTTTCAATTGAACTTCCAGCAAGAAATGCATTATAAAGCACTACGTTCATTTAGGGACAATCTTTGCATTATAGGTGATTTTAAGCACTTGATTGTTTTAATAACTTAAGAATAGTATTAGAATAAATTTCTATACAATAATCAACTTAAACAAAACTATAATCACGATTAAAACATTATTATAATAAGTTTCGAAACCTTTCTCACCGAAAAAATTTAAGTGAGAAAACATTCGACAATTCTCGATAGCCAGCCTTCGAAACTTACGATACCGTATGTCAAATCAACGTTCGTGCTCGCAAAATTGTTTATTTAACTCGAGTTTTGTTTACATTACGTCTCGATTTCGATACGAAAGTAAGTTACAATGCTTCGTGCTCGCAAAATTAGTTCCTTTTACGCACGATAGAGGCGCTGTACAAATCTCATACAAAATTATTCGATTTCGATACGAATACTTTTTCGATAGTAATTCGTGCTCGGGCCACTGAGCGCCAACGATACATCTACAAGTAGGTAATATTCAACTGTGTTACATTACTTAAATTTGTTCTCGTTTGGCACTTGGCGACCCGCCTTCAAAATATTACGTATTTAAGATTTGTTGGCTAGTCTAATCAATAAGAAAATTAAACAATGTGTACTAGCACAATGAAATATATATTATTTATTACTTTGTAGTGCACATTGAAGTCGGTCTTTTAATTTTTAATTAAATTATTTTATATTTATTATATCCAAATGTTATTTTTACCGTATTGCTTCTTTAGAATTAAATTGTTAATAATGGATTACAATTTCGCTTCGGTTCCTTCAACTTGTCTTTTACAGGTAAAATTTTCTGTAAAACTTTTACCATTCTCGAAACTTATAAGGAAACTTATTAACTTTAAGACGTACCAAGTTTTTGGATGTACTTCTCAAACACGTGGACATTTGGGAAGCACCTATTAATTAATTGAAACTTGTTGTCTACAAATGCCCGTGACAGGCAATATGAAGAAAATCAATACGAATTTTAAATATAAAATGCAAATGAATCCTGTTTGTTATCTTTAGTTTGGAGCCTGGAGTAGATGATTTATTAGGCTACTTTTTAGGTGGGCTACTTTTTATCTAAAAATACCATCCATAAGAAAAATGGGGATACAAAGTTTGTATGCGCCATCCGGGCCTGACCTAGGCCCTTACAATAATGACTAAGTTCCATCACCATTATTATAATTAAAATATAATGAACTACACATTTTTCCCATATATAAGAGAAGCTGACGTTTCTAATAAACTATAAAAGACACGGACTTAAAGGGTCATTAAGGCGGCATTATGGAACACGTGTACCGCCCTTCACCCTTTATGCGCCCTTTATAATGGACAATGACATTTTAAATTAATATCATAGTGATATCTACACAATCGACTAATTCGCACATTACGTCCGCGTAGTGAATTTTAGAATGGTTTCCCGCGCTCTAATTTGCGTTAATGGCCGGACAATGGACATCCCTATTTTAAACGCTGAGAGGCGCGATCTTGTGCGCGATCGATATTTTGAACTATTTAAGGATGTGTGAATTCATTGGATTTGTAAGGTTGCGGGATTTGTTTTATCTTATTTGATTATTATTATTTTTAAATGCACAAGGGGTTTGTTGATGTGAATTGTAGATTCTAAATTCATTTTTTTTAGGTAGATAATACGAGTAGATGAGTTTAATTAATGGGCACGTTTGTTTCTTCACAGGAAAACTTGGTAGATTATGTATTTTATTAAAATAAACTGAATTAATTGATTACGTTACACTATTTTGTAGCTGTTAAACCTTTTTTATCCAAGCACAAATATGCGATAAGTAATGTTGAATATAAACACGAAATAATATCTATTTTAGGTTTACTATGTGTAAACAGTGTGGGTATAATGTTTATAACAATACAAATAAGTGAGACTAAGGCCTCATTCGCACGGGAGCTTTAAAAGCGTCGACTTTGACGGTTTTTTACCGTTTCCAATATTTAGGTTCATATGAAATTAAAATTTAACGCCCAACGCTCAATGTCGAGCATCCAACAATGCTCGATAAACAAGCGTCGCGTTTTAAAATCGCCTTCGTGTGAACAAACTAATGGATTTACATGTTTCATTGCAATGTTTTTTTAACGCGCAATGAAATAGCGTCCGTGCGAATGGGGCCTAAGAAGGATCGACCCGCAACCACTAAGTCCAAAGAGGCCCGATTAAATTAATAGCCTTATAAATTGGATAGGATGTGGAGATAAACGCTGGCACTATTGTAGGCAGGGAATGGACTGAATATTCCACATATGCACATAAACTTATGCTGAGTCCCGTAAGGGGTGGGCAGAAGTGTTAGGACCACCTATAAATACGCCGGGCTTATTTTGGAATCCATATCTGGTGGAGAGCCTCATCTTTTAACACTGAGCAAAAACATTTCCAACTGCTCGAATTAACTTTATGTTTATTTTATTTTAATGAATGACGACACCCGCACGCCAAGCGCCATGAATTACAAAGCAATGCTTGACATTTCAATGCGCTCATCATCCTGAGACAAGATGCTAAATCCTAATAAATATCCAGCAGTTACTTTCTAATTGATACCATTGCGGGTTAAAGACAAGTTACATATTCCCGAATACTCGCTTAGGTTCAATGCTCGATGTGATTACAGTGCGTGCTACTGTTGCCCCGCTTACAGGAGTTGTACTGTTGGGTGTTAGGGCTGGACAAAAACTATCATTTCTTGACATTTTAGCTTAAATTTCACTAAACAATTGCTATCTTACTCGAATCTGACACACATACGAATACCCCCCGAAACGGGACACATTATGCTTATCACCATGACGGGCTTTTCAAGGACCGCTATTTGGGTAAAAACTAACTTTTGTTCCTTTCACCAAATTAGTAGTTGGTTAATAATATATATAAATAAACTAGCGGCCCGACCCAGCTTCGCCTGGGTGCATATATTTTTTGATTCCACTCCACACCAAATACTTACATGTTATTTTTCGTATTAATCTCTTGTATACCTAAACTTGACATAGCTATCCTACTGTCTGGCTCAATCCCGTCTCATCCGTCTGTTCAGTCTCTTCCCGATCCGTCCCGTCCTTTCTCTTTTATTATCCATCCCGTCTTATAACGTGCATTTACATTTCGTCCTATCAAATCTGTCAGCTATCCCAGTCCTCTCCCGTACCTTCCACTCTATTATATCCCGTCTCTCCACATACATGTACATATAAAGATTGCCTTATGAAATTTTGACATTAAAAACATTAGCGTTTTTTATTGTCCATCCAATATTCCGTCCCTTATTTCAGCACCAAAATGCTGTTTTTCCTAATAATATTTCACGCCATTACTTTTTGTTAGTAATAAAGTAATAATAACCATGTAGAAAAAGAATTGGCCAAATTGGTCCAGGCGTTGTTGAGTTATGCGCTTACCAACACATTTTGCGATTCATTTTCATATTATAGAAGAAGATATTATAGTCCACCCTGCTGGCTTAGTGCGAGTTGGCGGATTTTATTTCACGTAGAAATTAATCCGAAAAGTCAGAGGTGTGCCCTGGGATTTGAACCCGTGACCATCGTTAACTTGTTGGCAGTCGCGTCTAGTACGTTACCATATACAAATTAATAAAACCTTCATACTGCCTTACCAGGTGACGTAAGTAATAGAACAAATATTTAAAAATATAAAACTGCATATCGTTTCATTATAATGTCTAGATACGGCATCAACGTACCAATATTTTTTTTATTCTTGAGTCTATTAACAATACTAATGCGAAATTTAAATATGTCCCCCAGCGCATCTTAAATTATCAATTCAAAAAACAATGTCGTTTATGAAAACAAAAAATTATAATTAGATATATTTTGGTATACTCCGGCAAAACGCTTCGATAGAGTATACCTTGTTTAAAACTGTTGCAATAATCTAAAAAAAAAACAATGGGCTATTTTGGTAGATATGGACATCGTTTTATTTTACATTGAACAAAATTACGCGCAAGACGCCGTATCTAGATAATATTATATACACGTTGTACACATTTTTTGAATTTTGTTCTATTTCGTCAGCCGTCAATGAAAGACAATGGAAAGATAGATCATTTTACGTTGGATGGTAGTTGAAACTGGACCGTCTTTTACGTCTCCCGTCAAATAAACAAAGATCATCCTATATTGGCTGGACACATCACGCTTGAACGATACCCAAAAAAAAAGGTTTTTAGTATCTTCCTCAGAAATTTTCCTATTTTTCTCACCCCTAAAACCTTCCCAGGACTTCCAC
Source organism: Hyles vespertilio (assembly GCA_009982885.2). Taxonomy (NCBI): domain Eukaryota; kingdom Metazoa; phylum Arthropoda; class Insecta; order Lepidoptera; family Sphingidae; genus Hyles; species Hyles vespertilio. The sequence goes on along the minus strand of CM042808.1, from coordinate 21,937,318 downwards.
GAATATTTCAAGACCAAAATCAGCCAAATTGGTCCAGGCGTTGTTGAATTATGCGGTTACCAACACATTTTGCGATTCATTTTTATATATAAGATGATTACACCCAATAGTCACATACATAGTCCTGACTCTACATTAAGATCAATTAAGTGTTGTGTCGTGGGTATCAAAAACTAAGAGAGACTTTTCGGTCTCATTAATACACAGGCCCGAAATAAATATTTGTGGACCTCACAAACATGTGTCTCGGTGCCGGGATCGAATCCTTGGCCTCTGGTTTCACAGCCGCCGTCTAATCAACTGCGCCTCAGAGACAGATAAAATGGGAATAAATTGGTGCGTCATTGGTAGAGTTTAGGTATAATAATTAAAAAAATATGTTTCTCTATGCCATTAAGCTCATGTTTCTGTTTTCATAACGTTGTGGGTTGAATAAGTCTATATTTAGTTGCCATACATTTGAAACGTGTCTCTGAGTTAGTATGTGAAATGGATTTGTTCCGGAACTCGTATAAGAACTGGCAGGTGTATTCTATTTTGGAGTATGTAGGGGACCGGATTTTTTGCTTTGACACAAGATGTATAAATAGCGATGACCCTAAAATTACGCGTACGATGTAGTTAAAGGTTTTATAGAAAATACGCTTTTAATACATGATGCGTCTAATACAAGTGCACAGCGCTTGAAGCTGCTAAATGGTGTAATGCACGTTTTATATATTCTTCTGTGCGTATGTAGGTGACTGGACTCCTAACCGGCTGGACCGATTTCATTTAATGGTAAGCTTGAAAGAAAAAGGATGGGGAAAGTAAAGGGGTATTGGGCTTCCGGCATTCTCACTTACCGAACGAAACTCAAAGGCAAAGCCATCGCTTCACGTCGATCTCCTGTGAGATAGTGGTCTGTGGCACCATCCCGGATGTGCCTGATAACAGCGAGGCTCTACCACTACTAAAACCTAGATATACACAGATACCTAATCTTAAAACGCAACACACTTGCGTGCATTTTAACCAATATTTGACAGCCTCCGGTTAGACGCCGGCTGTGAAATGCCAGGCAGCGGGTTTGAAACAATTATTTGTGGGATCCATAGGTATTTGTTTTGGGTCTGGATGTTTGTGAGATGATGTTTCCTCATACCCACGATACATGACTCGATATTATTGTGGGGAGTATGTATGTGACTGTTGGGTGTATTTACATATTATATATTAATATTTACGGTGTTAGCCATGCAGCCGAATGCGAATATTCTACCACCAAATTTTGGGTCACTACAAACTTAAGTGTTAAGTTTGTACGTAATTATAGTACAGATATCATCATCACCATCATCATCATCATATCAGCCACAGGAAGTCCACTGCTGAACATAGGCCTCCCCCAAGGATCTCCACAATGACCTGTTGGAAGCGGCCTGCATCCAGCGACTTCCTGCGACCTTAGTCAGATATATTTGTAACAAATTAATTTTATCTATAAATATTCGCGAAAGTTATAGCGAAGCCATACAAAATAAACTTATTAAATAAAAGCTAATAAGTTTGAATGCGAACATCTGAAGTGTCAACGTACCGTACTGGGAGCGCGAACTTTGTTTTTCTTCGTTTTGCCACTTTATTTACTGCGCCAGTGTGCCGAAAGTCAGCTTGAGGCCGAAGCAGATTATTCCATTCTTGTTTTGACCGAAGCCGAAATTCGCAGAAGTATTTTCATATTTAGAATCGTGCAGTTTATATTTTAGATTTTGTTGTTTCATATTTATACGTTTTGTTCGTGATGTGATATTACTTGCAAAAGATTACGTCCAGTTGTTTGGTTCGCAATATATTTTATAGTTGAAAACAGCATAATAGTGGGGTATACAAACGTTTTATGAATAAATTATCCATCATTATGTTTGTAATTAAGTTTTTGTAATTAGTGCTAATTATTGTTGTTGCTAATTGTAGCCAATCACTTAGTATTGTGATGAGGGTGAGACATTAATCCCAAGAGATTACCATTTTTTTTTCAATGTACATATGTTATACACAGATATATATCGTTGAAATTTATGAGGGATAAATTTGGCTTTTGAAGTGCATCAACTTGCATTAGGTCACGACGCCATTCAGGAGAAAAGCAGACTTGTTACCAGTGTTCAATAAGTTTTTCGCATCCGTGGTGTGTGTCATAAAACTTAAAAATGCGGTTATTGGTCTTCTCTCTTGTTTATTTTTAAACTGAAACCGAATTACCAGCGATGCTGAAAATCCTCTAGGTATCCGTCACACGTGCGCTTTTAATTTAAAATGTTATCACTGAAAGATATTTTCATAAAAAATATATGAGGAAATTCGCTTTGCTATTACTGCATGACATAATTTTATGCATAAAAATTTAATTTTATTCAGTGTTATTCTTAGGGTGATATTTTCTCTTGTTTGTCTTCTTTACACTATAATAATGTGGCATGGCATTTATAACCTAAATAGTATACTGGTTTCTGAGATTTACGCGAATGTACATTACATACATTGTAGGGTGCATATAAATAAAACTATTTTTTACTGATTTTGCCGTGGATTTGGTTATTTTTTTATATTTTTTAAATTCCCTACGTTTTGATTACTTGACAGCTTCGTGGTCACAGAACGAACTAGTCCGCCTAGTTATATTTCAAACAGTACACAACTGTTGGTGATAACTCATCTCTTTAATTCAGATAATTTAGATCGTATTTTGCCCCGCTTGTCCAATGCGGTTAGGTAGATATCACATAACTTTTCTTATGTGCTTAAATTTTCTAACTATGCTCCTCTACTTTTGATATAAACAAACTATGGATCTTATTCTATGGATGTAACTAAGAATAAAATATGTACTTGGAGTCGAACCTGCAGCTACTCTAGGCAGTCTTCTTCGGTGATTATTCTGTATCAGCCCATATACGTCTCACTGCAGGGCACGGGCCTACTCTACAATCGTAAGTACGATTGAGAGTGGTTAGGCCATATAGTCCACCACGCTGGCCTAGTGCGGGTTGGCGGACTTACATACCATAGAATTTTTTATGAATCACTATGGTATGCAGGTTTCCTCACGATGTTTTCCTTCACCGTTTTTAGTGCGTGGTGATTGACTGTCAATACACACATGGCTTCGAAAAGTCAGAGGTGTGCCCTGGGATTTGAACCCGCGACCACCGTGAACATGTTGGCAGTCGCGTCTAGTCCGTTTACCAACAGGCCACCACGCACTTCGGTGATTATTCACATCAAAATTATAATTAAACATTCAAAGTAATTAAATCATCTCAAACTTTAATAGCGTACAAGAGCAAAAAGGCTAAAACATAGCCGACATTAACAAATGTACTGGAAAAGTGCTCACAAAGGGATGCCGTGAAAATATAAACCGAATGAATTAAAAAACATCAATGTAAAAGGTTCTTTCAAGAGTGAGAGGTACAATTTTATTGCGACGGGTATAAATACGCGACTCTCGACGGGCGGGATGGGCGTAAAAAATACTCTTGCGTGGACGAATCCAGTCCCTTTTGAGTACGGCTGCAATTTCTGCTACGTTTTGATGTATTCAATGCGGTATTGAAATGAAATCTTCATTTCAATACTCGTGTACTTTTATTTTTAATAGTTGGAAGGAGGGTAATAGTGATTTTGTTGGTATTTGCTTCGTTTTCAATACCACTATTCGGTTTAATGTGGTAGTCTCTTTGGGTTATTGCAAGAATGGGTTGTTTTGTTTATTTGGTACCATTGGTTCATAGATAAAGAATAATTGCTTAACAGTGATATCACGTTCATCCCTATTCTCACCATATTTTTTCTTTCTTATACTTTTCCTACCTTACATTGTACACAGTCTCTACATGTTTATGGACAGCGGTAATCGCTTATTATCACATAAGTTGGGAAAAATTGAAACAAATCCTTAAGGGTAAGTAAATTATTTAATAAACCACCGTACATATTTCTATTACCTAAATATAAGTATATATTCTCGAGTAGGATTTATGTTATTGCAATTGTTTAATAGTATCTACGCTTGGCAGGAAATTGTTTTCTAAAGAAGTGGAATACCAAGAAATAATAGAAATACAAGTATAGCACTCGAACATTTCGTCATATAAATAAAATCGACACGGGATTGACACAGGATATATAAAGTATACGATTTGTGCATAGCCCAGGCCCTTCATTCACTTTTGGTAAAATTGACAGAAGAATACAGATAAAATTGACAAGAACAAATACGGCGGAAATACAATGAATTTGGGAGATATTTATACAGGTATTTCACAGTATGAAGTGGTGAATACGATGTGACTTTTGATGATACAAAACTATGAAGATCTGTAGCAGCCCATATACGTCCCACTGCAGGGCACAGGCCTACTCTACAATCGAGAATACGATTCAGAGTGGTTAGGCCATATAGTCCACCACGCTGGCCTAGTGCGGGTTGGCAACTTTATTCTTAGTGGAATATTACTGTTTCAGTTATACGTTCTTCCATTACACTATTAGCACAAAGTTCCTGTACGATGAAAACCATTAGTCTTCGTCTTCCAAGATAACCCAGTACAGATCGGTTAACTTCTTATTCCTTTTAAATTCTTGTCTAGAGTCTCTCGGTATTCGGGTTTCTTCAAGATATTTACTTTATTTGTGAAGCGATCGATAATTAACAACAATAATAGTTAGAGGATTGCCTTGGTGGCGTAGTTGTACTGCGGTACGGTCTTGGGTTTCTAATCCCGGATCGAGCAAAGTTATTTTGGATTTTTCATTTTATTATCAACCCGGAGTCAGAAATTCGTACCAGATATGGCGATCGGCTTGCCCCTTATCACATGAATGAACATACAAGGCGAAATTTGTGTTCCTGGTAGCACCTCTGCCACACCTTCAGGGAAAAAGGCGTGAGTTTGTATATTTCTGATCTATACATAATTTTAGGTCAAGCACATTCATTATCCTAAAATTTTCGCTTTTAAATATTTCCTATCAATTGCTGTTTGACATGGCGATTGATATTTTGTTACATCTTTGAACGGAAGCAGCCTGAGACGTAAGCTAACCGTTAGTGTTTGCCTAGGCTCTAGAGGCATATAATACTCTGTTGAGGATACATGATTGCGTATTTAATTTAACAGTAACACTGTTATCGTTATTAACGATCCAAACAACAAACAATACGCAAATAAATTAAAAGCAAACGAATAAAGGCTGAACACAATCGTAACCGCAACACGGCAATTGGAATCAGTGAAACCTCGTTCCGATATTATAGGGAAATGATTACCTGGCCACACTAGCGAGGCATTGCCGTCATGGCGAACATCCACGTCGAATACTAAGGTGATTTTATCTCGGGGAAATTGTTATTCCTTACGTAAGCTCGTGTATTTTTCAAGGAATATTCGGTTAATTAAATATGTTCTGGATTTTGCCTGGTTACGTTATATTTTTTGGGATATCGTAATGTATGTTCGCGGAATGGTTTTCGGATTTTTTGTGTTGGTTTTAGGGAAGGCTTTTTTATGTAGTGGAAAGGTTAGTTTTAGTAAGGGTATCTCGTTTTGCAATAATCAAAAATGCTGTATCAGCCCATAAACGTCCAATGGCAGGGTGTGGGTTTCCTCTACAATCAAGCGTACGATTAAGAGTGGTTAGGCCATATAGTCCATCATAGATTTTTTTACATATTCGCTATAGAAAACAAGGTTCCCCACGATGTTTTTCTTCACCATTAAATTGCGTAGTGATTGACAATCAAGACACACACATATCAAAAATAGATCACAAATATTTTTTTCTGTCGTATTGTACCATAACCAAGGTTACATTCTACAATAATCATATATTTTTAATGTTCGAAATACACTTGCGAAACGATTTTTGGAAAAGGAACAAAAAAAAAAACAAATTATTCTAACGAAGGAAGCGCCTATAGTTATACTAATCTCCCTACTTTGGTCATTTGCCTTCTCAAATTTATTTTAAATCAATCTAATTTTCTAGAAATAGACTCAATATGAGCATATTTAGGCGACGATAATAATAAGTATTTATTTTAAATTGGTAAATAAAATAAAATATACTAAATAAAGGAAATATATTTATTAATAGTGTCCTAGTTCAGATAAAACTTTAAAGCCAATAATGTTTTGTGACTCATGTAATCGTAATTTGCCACGGGACACGTAAGCCTATATTGAAACAACACGATCTTACAACTTGTCCAATATTAAACCAGACACGCATCTAGTGAATTACTATGGTATTTGTCAGGGAGACGACATTTTTAGTCGCTGTTTTCAGATGTATTCCGAGTCGGAAATATTTTAGTCCCTATTTTAGAGTTATCCTGAGATTATAGGCTATTTTATGACATAGGTTGAACAAACGAGCCACCAGCTCACCTAGTGGTAAATGATTATTATCACGATAATGCACCGTCTCATACTGCACTAGTAATTCGTGATAATTTCGCCAAAAACTCAACCAATATCGTTCCGCAACCCCTGTATTCATCTGATCTGGTGCCGTGCGTCTTCTGACTGTTCAGCAGGCTCAAAACACCGCTCCGGGGACACCGTTTTGATACCATAGAGGAGATTTAGGCCGCAGCGAAGACGAGACTGAGGGCCATCCCGGAAAGTGGCTACAATCAGTGTTTCGAAGGTTGGAAAATCCGTTGGCATAAGTGCATTGCATCGGGAGGGTATTACTTTGAAGGGGATTAAATTGATTTAGAAGAATAAATAAAGAATTATCAAAATAAATACAATGTCACCTTATTTTTTGGACACAGTAGTATATATATATATAGAGAGAGATAGGGTTGCAGATGTGTGGCTGGTCTTTAAATATTGACATTGAAATTGAAAAGCGAATGGAGGAGTAAAGGAATACTGCATATTGGGATATCATTAATGACATGAATTGAACGGAACGCGACAGTAAATACGTCGCTTGATTTTGTTTTTCATAGATCCTAGTAGAGTCAACTCTTTCTGACAGTATTTCAATGCGACTATACTGTGGCTCTAACATTTACAATAAAAAGGGTATAATTAATGTCAAGTTAACAAATGCTCTTCAACGCAGTATACAATTACGAACCAATAATAATATTACTGGCGGTGAAACGGTTTCTCTTGACTTTACGGAACTTAGTGGCGGAAGAAGCCCTACGATAACTAAACTACGTCACAACTCTGTAAAGCACCAGTGACTTGTATATGCTATGATGCAGTACATTAATTCTCTTTCTCTCTACAATATTGATTGAGATATTATATTAACAGTGACGTAACTTCCGTGACGTAGATGGTTAGACGCCGATTGTGATACGAGAGGCGTTCGGGTTCGATCCCTGTACTGAGATATATATTTATGAGACCCAAAATTACTTTTTTCGGGTCTGGGTGATTGTGAGATCGTAAAGTCTCTCATAATTTCTGATACCCAAAAAACTTAAATTATCTTAATGTGGGGTCAGGGCTATATATGTGACTGTTGGGTGTATTTATTTTATATTTAATTTATTACATAATATTTATGAGTTCCGACTTTACCTTGACTTCCGTAGTACACTTTATTAGGAAGCTATTCACTGTGTTAGAGCACGGTAGATCCAATAATCCCTGGCTTTTCTACACGCTGTCAACTGTCCGTAGCTTTTTCCTTCATCGATATAAGGGATTGAGCTGTCAATATCACGACACACTTACAGGTTGTAAACTCGCTGGTTTGTGCCTTCTATAGTTCGCGAAGTTTATTTATAATGTGATTGGTATATGCCATCTCACGCAAGTCATAAGGTTTTTGCAAACTGAAAAGCAAAAGAAATGTGGTTTACTCATACTAGAAATCGAATAGTAAACCTCATTATTCACAGCCTTAGAATGCCCGAGATTGCCTTATGCCCAACATCCCTTTCCTCTTCCCATCATTTTTCCTTCTCGATCCCTTTCTGATTTGACGGGCCAGCAACACGTTTTGATCCAGGCGTTCTGGATATTCATGAATGACAGTGATCAATTACCATCAGGCGACCTATAAACCGTTTGTCGGTCATACAAGCTAATAATAATCAAGGAAGCGCCATCAAACGCCAATATTACGTCTATCGAATTGTACAACACAGTTATAAGTCTTGAATGCCTTCATAAGTTCATACACTCGGTCCGCCACTGTATCAAGACCCGGCAACAGATGGCCACGAGAAACGGGATAGATTAATGTATAATATAGTACGGCCGACCCGAATACGTGGGCAAAAACCCGGCTTGCCTTGACGGGGAGCACGTTCCGCCCGCGTTTTGACTCGAGAGATGTGATTTTCGCTTTTGTAATTAATTTTGATAGTGTTTTATTGCGAGGGCTTTAGGATGTAATTTGGTTGATGCTTTACTGCCTGTTTTTGTATACAGTTTTTTTTATTAACGCGATAGGAGCAAGTTTCTTGTTTGATTAAGCTTAGATCTCCTCGTAAAAAGACCACTCAACATTTATATGTTCTAAGCAAATCATTGCAATCTTTGTAAACCCGTAACATTAGGTGGTAATAAAGTCCGTAAATCACTGGTTACAAAGCCCTTTTTGTTTTACTTCTTGCACTTTGGATTTAACTTTGGCAGAACAAAACTTACCTGCGCGGTAAAAAGACTCGTATCTATGCGCTTTGAAACTAAACTCACGTTTTTGACAATATTACCAAGCAGTATTTTTCAAACTTGGCACAATGCTAACTGTGGTAGGTACTGGGTAGGAGCATGATGTTTAAAGTAAATACCGTATGTCAATATCATGCCTGTTTATCTTCGATCAAATATACAGGTACTAGATACAGTGTCCGGATCAAAAAATAATTGTCGCTTAGGTAATTACATAGTAATCTAATTTAATAATATCGTGTTGTGGTGGACCTACAAAATGAAAAATGGTCTATGAATTTGAGTAGTGAGAAAAAAGTGAGTAAACCAACATTATTATATGGATGATTACATTGAAAAATGTTTGGTAAACCTATCCTTATGCGTATATTTTTATCGGAAAAAATTAAAACAGGGCGCGTAGACGTATTTTGTTGGGCCGACATGACGTTTTTAATCGCTCAAAGGCTTCAAAATCCTTAATAACGAACAAATTCATCATATTAATATCAATTTTAGAGTAAAAGTAACATAATACGATGAAATAGACACTAAATCCAAAAGAAATAGTTGGAAGTTTACGATTTAGACCACCGTTAAACTAGGGGGCGGTCAGGTTTAGCGATAAACCATAAAAAAGGCCATGGTTTAATGTTAAACCACTTTTTGTAATATGAATTTCATATAAACCATAGTTTATTGCGATTTAAACTAAAGTTTTTAGATAAACCACGTTTTGTAATAAGGCGGTATTTGTTTAAATTAAGATTTATTATATTTTGGACCGTTCTAAAATCAAATAAGATCACACACTCATTTGTGCTCTTGCCGTTTTATAGGCCGATACTTATAATCTGGTGTATATTTGATCGAAGCTGTATAATGATGAAGGTAGTGGTGATGATGATGATGATGATGATGATGATGATGATGATGATGATAGTGATAATGATGATGATTATGATGATGTTTGCAGGTGCGCACGTGAACCCGGCGGTGTCGGCGGCACTATGCGTGCGGCGGCGCGTGTCCCCGCTGCGAGCGGCGCTGTACGTCGCGGCGCAGTGCGGTGGAGCCATCGCCGGTGCTGCTGCTATATACGGGTAAGCTATTATTATTATATGCATATGTTATGGGCCAAGTGATTAATGCGGGCAGTATTCATAATGCCCGGGCAGTATGAATATTGCCGAGCCATATCGGGCCAATTGATTAATTACAATCTAAACTCACCTATTTATCACATTGCTCGGGCATTATGAATATGGCTACATGATGATCGGGCAATGTGATTAATAGGTGATTTTTTACGTGGTGCGCTGCCGCATTGTCGCATCTGCGATAGACCCATAAATTAGAAAGGTTGAATTGATCTGCTTATGTTTAGTTGTTTTTTAACGTCCGAAACATTATCTTTAGAATAAAATTAGTGTACCCACTTTATGGATCAGTTAGGTCGACTGTGCCCCAAAACCGACTCGGAACACCCCGACTTCACGTAGTCTTTTGGCTACCGACCCTAGAGTGTATATAAAAAGCCGGAGGCGCGGAGGGAGAGCAGCCCCCCGCCCGCTGTAACGAAGGATAGGCAACCGTGCAAGCCATAGCGGCTGAGGCTGGTTGCTGGAGGCGATTGTTTCACGGTCTTTAAAAAAAAATATATATATGGCGAGAGGATCATGCCGTTCGAGTTCGAGTTCGTTGATGGTGAGCGCTACGACTACTCATGAACAGTAGCAAAACCAAACATCACCTTTAATTACAAAGCGATGCTTGGCATTCCACTGCGCTCGCCACGCGGAGACATAAGATGTATCAATATGTCCAGTAGTTACTCTGGACACAATATCCTTCAGATCGAAACACAGAGGTGGTTTGACACTGCTGTTTGGCGGGGAAAGTAGACATTACGGTGGTACCTACCCAGGCGGCCTGTCACATATGAGAAGCTTAACACCAGTGAAAGAATAAATCGCGAGGAAACCTACGTACCTGATATCTGAACAAGATTGTTTCTGGCATGTGAAGCCCGTCAATCCGTATAACGCCAGTATCTACGGTTAAGTACACTCAATCGAAATGTCGGTTGAAGAGGGCTCCTGTGCTTGTCAGTGGCCTATTACGGTACTGTTCTTTAGTGATAAATGAATTATATTACAGCTCACACTAGAAATAAAAACTCTAACAAAGAAAGGTGCTGTAGGTACCGCTTTTTTAGTTCCTGTAATATTACTTCCATCTCGTTTGCTTTTTTTCCCCGGACTTAGTCAGTTCATGATTTTAGTACACACATTTCGAAGATTTTAAAAGATTTGATGCAGCTTTTTAAATCTGTTTTATTTTTACAGTAAATTGAGTTATTTACATAATTTCTTTAAACATAAGTATGACGTCATAATACATTTTATTTTCTTCATTGTTCATAACTTCAATGTATGGTTGTCAGTATGGTCCTACTGTTTATATGCGCGTTGTAACACACGGACAGTAAAATAGAGGGACAAAGGCTCGATGTTGAAAGGACGAACAGTTTCGTGATGAGTTCAAACAGGTACTGGCACAATGTACGCATTGTATCGGATGATTATGAAAAGAACATGTGTTACTGTGAGGTGGTATTTTATGAAAATGTTTTTTTTTATTTCTCACTACAAGGCATTTTTGTGTCCATTCAGCTACCCTCTTAAACATTTTGATTTTCATGCCACTACTATACTATACTAAAATAAAATACGACTAAGTTTATTTTTAAAATTGTCTTTTGAATTTATGTTATTTTAACATGAAAGCTTTAACTTAGCAATTGAAAGTTTAAGTATGTTTTCATTGTATTAAACACAGTGGAAGTGGCCCTTTTTGTTACGATTCCGCTGCCTTAATTTTATTAAATCATTGTGATTTATCTATCTCTACTTAGGCCTGTTTTATTTCTAAATTTGTCTACCATGTATTTTGAATTTATGTTATTTTAACATGAAAGCTTTAACTTAGACGCTGAAAGTTTTAGTATGTTTTCATTCTATCAAACGCAGTGGGTGTTTTATAAAGCCAGGTAAACATTTAACACAAAAGTAAAGTTAGTTCTGGTTGTGTTATTTATAAACAGAACTAGAACATAAGCACTATAACGGTGAAAGAAAATATAGTGAGGGAACCTGCATACAATAGCGATATGAAGAATTTCTATACTATATAGTCCGTCAACCCCTTAATAGGCCAGCATGGTGAATATATGGCCTATCCACATTGAGATATTATACTAGAGGAGGCACTGCAAACAAAATGTTTGTAACAAAATGAACGGTACCGTACCGCTGCTTCTATTTCTATCTCTGTCACACCTAGGTCGTATTACATCCTCTCTCGCTTCACTGGATTCCCGTGTGCACGCACAACACGCGAAGATTATGTTCCCGATGTCCGCTCTAGTATAATTCCATAGTGTCTATCCAATCTCGATAGAAGAGGAGGCCCGTGCCATGCCGAGGGATGTATTGATTGGGCTGTTACAGTACAGTACATAACATAGGCAATATTATTCGTAATTTCAAAAGGAAATTTAGTTTGTTTTAAATTAGTAATATGCTTTTTAAACAAAGCGTAATCAAATTTTGATTTATGGTTACCTTATTCCGTACACAGGGTTGTTGTAATTGTTTTATCTCGGAATCGAATTTAATTTATTCCGCGTCCCCCGAGCGGAAGGTAGATTCGGGAGTTTTATTAAATTTCCTTGTCGTCGCGTCGGATTTACATTGGTTTTCTCATTAATTCGCCATATTATATAACTGTGTCTACATTTTTATAAAATACAATAATTTTATTTACTTTTGAGAACATAAAGCTGTCAGGATAGTGGTCGTAAACGTTGTCGATGTCTACGGTGATAAAAATAATATTAACTTAGGATACAATTTATAGATAAGTGCCACATGTCTAAGGTATCAAACAGAAATATGTTACAAAGCCGTCAACACTTTTTCGCCTATAGTTGAGTTAAGTCCGATTTTTTATATAACTATGAATGGACAGACAAGCATGCCGTTTGCGTGATGGCAAGCTATACGACCGCTCATGAACAGTAGCAAAACCAAACACCATGGATTACAAAGCAATGCTTGGCATTCCACTGCGCTCGCCATCCTGAGACATAAGATGGTTAGTCTCAATATAACTAGTAGTTACTTTGGCTGCAACATCCTTAATTCTGGGGACTATGAAGATTCGAACTGTCATTGCATACTAATTACAGTCTTAGATATATAGCAACATTTGAGGATCTTACTTATGTTTAAAATTGGATTGAAAAATTATGTATTTATTTATTCGAAGACCAGTTTACGATAGGTCTTCTACTTTGCTTGTTATAATGAAACGGTTTTGCGATAAGACAATACAATTTACCACCCCGGTCAAGCTGTCTTATGCATTTACTATTGGATGCATAGTCAAGACTAGTAAATTGAGTCTCCATCAAATCACATGTCAATATTCATATCTAAATATAATCCCTCTGGACATGGCATATCGATTAAACTGTCGCGTAGATAGATGTGTTTGCTCTAAATTTATATATTGACAGTTTAGAACCAATACGAGCTTCGGATGTTGATTCTACGGTTGATAGGGTTCTTGGGAAATCTAAGGATATCAGACACTATTTCTGGGAATTTATCAATGTGAATTAAATTGTGTTTTGTAATCAACCTTTTTGGTTATACTATAAGTGTGTGCGGCCTGGCCTATAAATAAGTAAATATTCTGCCATTCTATTTTTGAAAACCAAAAATAATGATTATATTTTCTTTCTTATTTTTGGTCAAATAACACTAATAAACTAAAATAACTTAAGTAAGGTTCATTGCTCGATCGATAATGTGTAAAAATATTTATTTCTGTCTTTATTTGACGGGCTAAGAGGGTGAATAAATGTTAATTCTTATATTATTTACGGAAAATCGGTCCAAGATATGTGTTGAATTACATACATACATAAACTCACGCCTTTCTCCCAGAAGAGGTACGTAGAGGTCCTAGGACATCCACATTTCGCCTTATATGTTCATTCCTACTGTAATAGTGTTAGTAAACGTGTAAAATTATGTGTTTATAGAAAATGGATGATAACATTTGTATGTGTATTTTAGTTAAAACTGGCCTGCAATGTAAGTGTGAAGAGAAATAAAACGAAAGAAACGTTGCCTGCGATTTATTGACAGCATAATTGTTTCATCTCATTCTAAATAGCAGTGAATTTTATAACATTGCGTAGCTCTCTAAACCTACGGGACATTATGTGACAATTCTACGTATTTGTTTGTACCTTACAGTCCAAAAATCCTTGCAACAATGTACATCTGTCCAACGAATCGCAACCTACCTGCGTATTGTAATCGGCACAAAGCATCCTTCCACAGCACAATGCGTGTGTGACGTTTTTTGCCACAAATTTCTACCTGATGCCAGGTTTGTAGGAGGAACAAAAAATGTAATTTTGTACGGTGCAGGTGGTGTATTTTACGTGGGGAGAGTATTGTTTGTGAAAAGATTTTATTGAAAACGTTGTAAGGAGAACACTATAAGTTATTGGCGTCGGAGTGCAATGTTCTTTGAAATTCAATTGCATGGTTTTTAAATATTGTGCTTTTAAGGCAGAAGAATTTCATAGTGAGGTCTGTTGTCGTGTACTAGGGCACCATGAAACACTTAATGGTATAGTGGTCGAACTTTCGTGTCTGCTTCGATAGCGACCATCGACTATGTTGTTGCGTCTCCGGTTTAACCTGTGTGTACTTGGTCTCGAGCAGGCCGTCCTAATTATCGTGGTTTAATTAAAGAGGTAATCATCTTTAGTCGGTGGATTCGCCATTTGCATTGTATTACAGTTGCTATTCTCCCGGCATGGTAGTTTGACTACTAATTTGGCGTTCACTTTTTTATAGAGATTTTAAATAAGTTTTAAAAGAATACTCTGATTTAAACAAAGACCCAAAAAAAACTTTAAATTCTGGTTTCAACATCGGGATTTTTAATATTCTCTTGTGAATGTTCGCATTAACCTAATTGGTTATGTCTAGGACAGACTACATATAACCTCGTCCCGAAACTTGTCTCTAGGGAAGCAGTAAAAGGATTTTCATCCAGTTTTTAATTTTATATTTAATTTTTAAAATGTTACCTTGCAGGATATACGAGTATCTTATATCGTGGATGTATTTCGAAGCAGTTAAAATTTAAACACTCATACATCAATTCATAAACACACGCCTATTTCTCAGTAGGGGTAGCCAGAGATGCTACCACGACATCCACATTTCGCCTTGTATTTTCCGTCCTACGATTTGATAACAGGCGAGTCTATCGCCATATAGGGCAGAAATTTCCCGAGATTCGAACTCAAGATCTTTGCAATCATATCATGCTGCTGCCAACTGTGCCAACGAAGCTGTACCTAATTAGTCATATTAATTTATTTATCTTCACATATTTATTTTCGGGTCAGAATCGAATCCACAGTCGGCACTGAAATTCAACTAATATTTATTTCGCGGATCCATCAACATTTATGAAAATTACTGCAATGCATCAAATTTATTGATTTCTGCGGAAAGCAAATAAAATGTTTCCAAATACCATTCGCGATATTTATGAGTCATTAATTATATTTTATGCTTTTTCGAAATGTATTTCGCTTACGAGGTGACAGTCTTTTTTTGGTAATTAGTAATGTAAATTGTGTAGTCCCCAGTAAATTGTGTATTATAATCTGAAAAAGTTTACGATATTTATTTCATTGTTGCATTTTGTTGCGAATCGTTAAGTATGTTTTGTGGGGGCTGTATAATTGAGAACGTAGTATTTTTCTATTGCCTCTACGAATCAATTCATAAAATAAAATAGTTTTGTTGACTAATTCCTTGTAACGTTTAATTTTCAGAACTTATGAAAGACTTTAACGGCTTTATAATCAGTTCATAAACCTATTTCAGAAATGTTTGTCCCATTCAAATAACTTTTGAATTAATTTTGTGCGGAGAAGACAAAATATTCGATATTTAAAATAGGGTTTTAATAATCCATGAATAAGGCTGTTAAAACAAAGAATATTTTAATTTGATATAACTTCTAGTCCCATGTTTATATAAAGTGTGAACAGAAGTGCCTGTTGGTTGGAAACGTGTCGATACTTGATATTTATCGCAGCTGCGGGTTCAAACGATCGTGAAGGATGGAACAAGAACAACGCCGCTCTATTGAATATATCCTCTGTCTAGGTTACTTAGAAGAGAATGGAAAAACTTTTATTTATTTATTAAAAGTACTCAATACACTGACATTAACTAAAATTATAAAATTACAAACCAATTACAATTTACAACAGACAAAGTAATTGAAATAAATAAATAATAGTTATAATAATAAATACAAGAAAAAAAGGTGTAGCAGCAGAATATATCTATATGACCTATGACTATATGGCCTAACCATTCTCAATCGTACTGTCATGTCTATTGTAGAGGAGGCCCGTGTCCTGCAGTGGGACGTACATATATGGGCTGATACAGATACAGATACAGCAGAACAAAAGAGTGATGACTGAGTATAACTTCATTCATACGAGGAAACACTGATATTATGCCATTACCCGGCTGAAGAATAGTGGCGCAGTAATGAATTCGTTAGTCTGTGACACAATTTTACAATTTATAAGAAAATAAGAAGAAAGAAGAAATTTATAAGAAATTTATAAGAAGTTTGGCGGGAGAAACAGACATTGCGCTGGTACCTATCCAGGCGGCCTCTATATGAGGGATCTACCACCAGTACACTTCCACAAAGGAGCTATTTTGACATAGCGTATAAGACTAATATTGCGGCCAGTAATATATCTATGTGATATTCGACAGCACGTAAAGCAAATATTGTCGCTAACATCTACGTGTTGGACAAACACAATCCAACTATCAGTGACTGCAACTCGTCCGCAGCACCGCGTTTGCATTAAGAAAACATTTAATTTGTTCTTAACATTCTCAAAACTGGTTTTATTAAGTTCGAAAGTCGGAATGCCTACTGCATCTGACACGAATGATCGTAAATACTTGCAAGGGACTACTGGCTTAGTTGTTTACAAGCACAAATATTTTTTTATTAAATAAATTATGATTTTACATTTTCTATGATACGAGGTCCGCCAACTTGCACTATCCAGTGTGGTGGATGAGTTAAGCCTTCTCAACCGAATCCTCGTTTGTTTTTAATACAAAGTGGTTACAAGCTGCTGCTAGGCAACAGAAGCAGACAAACATGATTTTGAATTTTAAAGTTATAAGCGAAAAGATAGTTCTTCTTATAATTCGGTCCGTACTCGCTCCCACCAATGTTACATTGTGTAAGGTACAGACTGTATGGCGCCTAGATCTTCGGTCCAAACCTTAACTGTCATTAGCATCTCAACATAAACTCTTATTACTTTACATGAACGAAATGCATCGCGAAACATGTTAAAAGTGTAGGGCAAAAATAAATCGACAGGTCTTAAGCTCACATGTCTCATGTGTCGGTGCAGTGAACTCTCGGCAGATGGTCCATACCATCCGTGCCATTATGGACCTTACTGACTCCCAACATGGCACATGGACAGCTGCCGAGTCTGCACGTGCACTGACGTCAGCACACGTGTCTCAGACTAACGGTACGGAATTTATAGCCCTTATTGCAACCTCATAAGGGTGATGTTTAAGAGAAAGCACTTGATAAACGCATCCAATTAAGCTGTTAATTTTTTTTAAAGACAGTTGTATCATGGATGTTTTGCCTGACGCACAATCGAGTGGAATGATATGATGTGAAATATTTTTGGTGATTACGAATTCGAGTAACTGAACTAAGACACTTACCGAGTATTATATGGGTTAGTTTGTGAGGGTGTGACATTGTTTTCGGAATATCTTATTTTAGATTGTTTTTATTTTATGCGGTAATTTAATTTATTCAATGACTGCATCTCATCTAGCGATCAGATCCATGAAGCAGCAGACCGGGCTCTGTGCCGTACTTTGGGAGAGGCCTATGTCCAGCAGTGGACTGCAACGGGCTGATGATGAGGATGCTGATGAATTACTGCATCGGTGGCATCTTGCACAGTACAGACAGAGCAAAATCCCACTGCGGGGCAAAGTATACTAGAAAGTACTCCTACTTTTTAAGGAGACACGTAAAAAATATCGAAATAAAAATAGTAATTATTTTTCCGTTCACCGCACAACTTGATAAGAATTTTCATTAAATCGCCTTTAATTACCCAACGATATGAACTAAAATCCCCAATTTGCTGGATAAAACTAACCGCTTTTGTACAAACGTGCCAATAATGGCCGGGAAACCATATCCAATATCTAAAATGTCATTCATAAAGCCAATTCATTAACAAATATTTGCGAGCAAACATATTGAACATTTGTCGCTCAATAGTCAAGCTTGCGGATTAGCTTAATGATGAATTCGCTTGGTTATATTGTGTGAATGTAGGTATTTCATATACATTGCATTGCAAAATCTATGACATGTATTTTATTATATCAGTTATATAATCCACGCCATTCATTCAAGTACGACTTGAGTCGCGGATTTCAGATTTTTTTAAATCGGTAGATTGACTTTGTAGACTTCTAGATTACTGTAGAACTGAACTGAACGGTCCCGACTCCCGCTTTACTTGAGTGGAATCCGAATTTTGTATAAAACAATGTAAAACAATGGCTTTGCTGTGGTATTATCGTTTCCCTCTCACTTAAACCATATATCATATCACATCACCTGATGTTGTCACTGCCGCCCAAGAACATCCATAACTCTTGGGTTATGTGTTGCCAGTTCATCGGGAGAAGAGCGGAAAGGAAAAAGGATGTGTTGAGAAAAGGCGTATTAGGCATCCCGAAATCTCACTCATCGAACGAAACGCGACGGCAAAGCTGTCACTTCGTTGTGCCAATTCTATTCATAGTCCATTTTTTTTATTACCTTGAATGGCGAGACGAGTATGCCGTTTGCCTAATGGTAAGCGACCCCTCCCGAACAAAAGCAAAACCAAACAACGCCTTGAATTACATAAACAATAACTATTTAATTTCCATTAATTCAGTATCAACGAAGCGAAAAGCACTCCGGATAAACCGGAAGCCAACAAACAACTTGGAGGCATTACAAATTCGAAACGGTTGTATTAACAAAGATGTTTTGTTTAGAAACTGCGCTGTTATCTGAATTAGTAAATGCACGGTGTAGTCGGAAACCGGATAAGCCGGCGAGAGGAAAAGCATGCATACAGCTTACACTGCATGTTGCAAAAGTATTTTATATCTGATGTACACTTTCTACGTAGTCCGTTAAAAAATATAGCTTGTGGAAAGTGACGTCATTCTTACATATTCGCTATTCTTTAGGCTTTTGTGGGGGATAATTAAATTCTATGCCGTTAATTTACTTAAGAGTATGCTAGGACTTTGCTTTCCGTTCTTGGACTAATTTACTTGACGGACGAAAAACAATGGCTAATATTCAGTATATTATATTAATATTCAGTATGTTCAGGGTAATTTATACCATACCTAACATTATCACCACGATCAATCCGTGATTTAAAATGCCTCATATAAATTGCATATGAAATTGAAATTTAGACTGTCACATTTTTTAACGGTTGTAATCTCCACGTACTGTGAATAGCACTCCTGACACCTCTGCCCACCTTTTTGGAGATATAGGTTCAATTTACCTTGAAATAACCTTGAAATTACTCTTTCTCACTCTCTTTGTGCAGTCATAGTAAATTCACAAATCAAGATAGGCCCAAGACCACCAAAATTACTCCAATAAATCCATTTAAGACAGGTCTCGGCCTAGAATTTCCAAGACTAGTTAAAAAAAATGACTTCAAAATGCCGCTAGTTATACAACTCAGCCGCTCTCGGCGATAAAAATCCTCTCATCCCCTGCTTATCCGAGTAACTTTTCGTCCGTTAATAGTTGGCACATTACTTAAAGCCGAGTACGTTGTAGATAGAAGGCGGGACGGTGATTGATGTATCCGTTACTAACCAATGGAGGCTTCCGTACCTTCGATAAGTTATATCTCTATTTATAATTTAGCAATAGACTTCTACGGTG
This sequence comes from Hyles vespertilio, assembly GCA_009982885.2. Taxonomy (NCBI): domain Eukaryota; kingdom Metazoa; phylum Arthropoda; class Insecta; order Lepidoptera; family Sphingidae; genus Hyles; species Hyles vespertilio. Next base: position 21,917,477 of record CM042808.1, on the reverse strand, counting down.
AATGCCTGTTTGAATAATGTTTAAATTTTCCCACACAAAAGTAAAGTGTAATTGGTTGATTGTTTTACTGTTGATGGGCGAATAAATCCAACCGAATAGTGGTATACTCGTATGATGGTAGATAGACTCGTCATGTCCCGTTTACGTTTAGTGCCGAGTTTCAGGTTCAGCTTGATTTCTACGATTTGGATTGAATCAATATTTATTATGAGAGCGACTAGTGCATCATCATATGGACTAGCGAAAGATAGCTATTTAGCCGGTGAATGCTGTAATGTGTAATGGTGATTGGTTTCTTCGTGTAGACAACTCTAAAATTTTTTGCAGTTCCATATACGTAACATACATACAAACTCACGCCTTTTTCCAGAAGCGGGAGGTGTTACTACAACACCCACGTTTCACCTTATGTGTTTCGTCCCACGAAATATATATGATAGGTGACTAATCCCTAGAGCCTATACTTTCCCACATCGGGCACAAATTCCTGACTTAATAGAAAAATCACTTTGCCTTTTTTTTTTTTTGCTTTGAATGGCGAGACGAGCATGCCGTTTGCCTGATGGTAAGCGATGCGACCGCTCATGAACAGTAGCAAAACCAAACAACACCTTGATTTACAAAGCAATGCTTGGCATTCCACTGCGCTCGCCATCCTGAGACAAGATGTTAAGTCTCAATATGTCCAGTAGTTACTCTGGCTACAATGTCCTTCAATCCGAAACACAACAAACAATCTCGTCAAACAGCATTTAAACTGCTGTTTGACGAGAGAAATAGACATTGCGGTGGTACCCACCCAGGCAGCCTCTCACATATGAGAGACCTACCACCAGTACTACCTACCCAGGATTTAAACTCGAGACCTCAGCCTACTACATAAATTATACATAACGTTATCCCTTACAATAAGATTTCTAACAGTCTCAACAATACTAGCTAAATAATACAAACATTAATCTTATTCTTGTCTTGTACAGTTTTCAGAGTCAAGCAATTTTCTCAACACTACATTGTAATTTAATTAAGACGAGCACGAACCGGTCCCGTTGGTATTAAAACTGACGAAAACACGTGTTGGCGTAGTAATTTCATATCTTAGTGGAAATATACTTTTTGATATTGCTTCTGAAATGCGAAATAACACGTCTTTTATTATAATAGAGAAGAAAGGAAGAATAAATTAATCCAATGTGTTGGAATGCCCGAAAAACGATTTTCAACATTCCCTTACATACGGACAAGAAGTAACAAAAGCATTACAAAAAGTAATGTATTTTATGGTTCATCATCACCATTTTGTCGTCTAATGCTCGACATAGACATCCTTCAAATTACGCCATTCCACCCTGTCTTCGGTTTATCGCATCTGCCAGCGACCATTTGCGAATCTTCACACCTGGCCCGGAGGGCGTCTGTTTTATGGTTAATGGTTAAAATATATCAACTTTAAAAAAACATAATTATTATACTCGCTCGCTCTATAATTTTGAGCGAGTGGAATAGTATATTCAACTCGCTGATACTTAAAACGACATATTTTGACAACATTTGAAATGTTTGGATTTTAAAGAAACCGTTGTACTTCGTTTTTCCGTCGATCTGTTAAGTAAACCGTTGCAATCCGTGTTCGTTCACAACTGGATGTTTTTGTTACATCCTATAATGGAGATGTTTTAAAAGAACAATGGGTGCTTTTGTCCAGTTGTCGCTGAAACAGACGAAATTAATCGTCTCTGCGAAGCCGTATTTAATTAATCGTCTATAGCGCTATTATTCTCGCTCGTAAAGATTTTACAACGGGACCAATATAAACGCAGTCCAATTGTCTATCGTAAATAAACTAAAGTTTGTTTTACAGGTTACAGCTACATTGAGACAAAGGTTGCTATGTGAACCTTAAAGCGCCAGGTTGGGAATTATTAGGATATTGTGTTTTCATTCAGTTTAATATGAAGTAATAACATTGTATGAGTTATTAAGAGAACTTAAGTAATATAAATACAATGTTTAAGCACTTATATTCAGTGAAACTTGATTAAATGGACCTGGATAAGTAAAAAACCTCCATAACTGGAACTCATGCTGGGGTCTAAATACTTTGGCATTGGATCACCTATACTTATGGGACGAGGGCAAACTCTATATCAGGGATTATAAAACGTATGTATTAGTTATGGGACGTCAATTCGTGGGTTCATTTCTAGGACAAACAAATCATTTGTTTTACCTAATCCTGAATTTGAGAAACATCTTATTTTCTGAAAGATTTGATTGATATTTAGTTGGCGCTGAAATCGTAAGCAATTTGTTTTGGAATAAGCGTAAAAATGATGTACCTTCGACTCTCTGCAATTAGAAAGTTACAGAATTCTACGCAGTAGATACCGCACAGACTGAATATTTTATAGTTTACAACAGCAATATTTGGGATTGACCAGCAAATCTCCCGGGTATACAAGTTGCCAAATACAGTACTATTCTATGCGATGGGCAGTAACACAATCGTAAAATTAAGTTTGTACACCCGAAGGTATAGCGAGGTGCCAATATTGTCACTTCAGTTTTCCGAACCTATACCGAGATGCGGAAAACATATTAGTAAACCAATATCACAGTAACTATTTCTGGAGCAACATTATTCAATAGTGTGATATTAAACTCATTTGCAAAAAAACGGGCACCTAAGCAATGAACCATTTCAAATGTTACTATTGGTTTGTTTGATAATTATAGGTAGTTTTACTTTCACAATTTTGTAAATTAATAAGCAAATAATCGTTTTCGTCAGTATTATCATAAAATTTTGATAAAATTTATGGGTTTTAATGATAAAGTTCACTAGTAGTGTATGCTCGCTAGTAGTGCATATGCTCGTGAAGTAAAAGTCAACAAAGATTTTTGTTTGTTTTTTCTTTAATAAAGTAAAAGCAGATAAATGTTTAGTATCGAGTATGACCCCCTCTAGCTGAAATCACAGCTTGAATTCGTCTGGGTATGCTAGCGAGGATATCCCGGATACTTGCTTGCGGAATACGTTCCCACTCCGCGGTAATCACATTCTTCAGCTCTCTGATGGTCTGCGGAGCCGGTTGTACTGATCTCACGCGTCCTTTCAGAACGTCCCAGACATGATTTATTTAACATTTGAAATGGTTCATTGCTTAGGTGCCCGTTTTTTTTCAAATGAGTTTATTATCCAACTAAACTAAAATGTACCGTTTGACGTTTCATACTTTTTAAATCGAAACAACATTGTAAAACTGTAACAAAATTACCTAGAGGTCGCCACTTTTACCATTATTTTTATTGTGTAATATCTTCATAATATTTTTGTACTGTGCAAAAAAAGATTAAATAAATATTAATAAAATAAAACCGCCGTTCCATGGTTTTACGGAAAATGTTATTGAAATCGTGTGAGTTACGACTTATGCCCGTGAAAGTTGTTTCGACTTGAAAAGTATGAAACGTCGAAGAGTTCTTCACTCAAACTTAATCCAAAATTCATCAACTGTCTATTAATAAACTCGTTAGGATATAGGGATAAAGATTACACTATACTACTTACAATCAAAATCTCGCAGTTTTAGCAATTCATGTGAAACGGCCATCGAAATTGTACTTGTATTGTAACTGATGTTTGTGGCCACTCAATGCTATTTGCAAGCTAGGATATGTAGTTAGTTTGTCGAATTAAAAACTTAATTAAATTATGAATGTCCTTTATAATTATGTTTATACAGCCTTGAAATCCTAATATTATCACTATAGGTAATAACTTGGTATTTAATTTGAGTTTTTTCTACTTTAAACCTATGTAACAAGTTAGAGTATATATATACTATACAATATTTCTGCTCCATAAATCCTATTCCATTTTCAAATTAAACCATAGTTTCAAACAAACGTTGCATAAATAGACAGAAACAAAAATAAACATCCAAAATAAATCGTTTATAACAGTTGAGAACGTTTGTGGGGGTGGTTTGGGGTGGGGGCGGCGGGGGTTGATGTTTGGGAGTTGCAAACTGCATTTACAGGTGGTGGTGGCGAGCAGTTTCGACGCAAATGAAACTTTAATGACGCTAATCAATTCTGGCAAACAGTGTTTAGGTTCGCATGGTTGACTTAAATGCCCTGAGGGTAAGAAATTGGTAATTATTTGCTTAATTGTGCTATTGACTTGTTAGGTCAATATTTGATTTAACTTTGAAATGTGTTTTCGTAGTTTAGAAATTTAAATATACGAGTAATATACTGTTAAGATATAAGATATTAAATTTATATTTTATTATTAAACGCTTAATATTTTCTATATTGAGACAAAATAGGGCGGTGCAAGTTAAATTTTTTCACAAATAAAAATGTTTACACACAATACTGCTTTCATATTGTGAATGCGTTATGCATTTCCAAAAACAACGTACAAAACCCAAAACCGAATCTATCTATGGTCTAAAAAACAAATATTCTGTTTCAAAGCGTTAATCTGCGGAACTACCAGTCGGAATGGAAAAATATTTTTGCTTTATATAGCCCAGTTTATAAGGAACGTCTTATAACATCACGCTATTATCGTTTGAAGCTGAGCTAAAAGAAAAAAGAAAAAAACATGTGCAAGTTTAATAAGAGCCGATTAATTGAACTTAAGGCCGAGTCAAACTGTGTCATAATATTATTCCTTTCTGAGAAGATTTCATCTAATTGGCCAAATTGATACTGGATTTTTCTATTAATTATCATCCCGGAGTCAGGAATTTATGCCCGATATGACGATAGCCTCTCCCTATCACATCGTGGGACGGAACATACAAGGCGAAACGTGGGTGTCCTAGCAGCACCTCTGCTTATCCATTCTGGGAAAATGCCGTGAGTTTGTGTATGTATATTCAAAAGTAAATTTAGTCGATTTCAAATAGTTTCTCGTTATTTTAGGTTCTGGAACCATCATTTGGCCGGACATAATGAGTGGATTATTTCAACTTTAATCCGCAGAACTTTTGAACCCATATCACGCGACTGACGCGTTATCGCGAATATGTGTAACTTGGCAAGCAAAACCTCGTATTTTATAATGCTCTTAACTTTTTATTATGTATGCGGTGCGTTTATAATACATGTGAAGTACAAATTGAAATATTATTTAAAATCTCCTGGGTTAATAAATATAAATAATTAATAATCATTTAAAATGTACAAAAGATTTCATGAGATATTGGTTTAATATATAAAATGAAATATTTAATGTTCCCATTTTGTTTACTCACGATAATAATTAATGAATTTTAATTACTAGTGACGGTAAGCCAATATTATAAATAACAAACATGAAACATTTTTTTTTATTGCTGTTAATGGCGAGACGAGCATGCCGTTCGCCTGATGGTAAGCGATGCGACCGCTCATGAACAGTAGCAAAACCAAACAACACCTTGAATTACAAAGCAATGCTTGACATTCCACTGCGCTCGCCATCCTGAGACATATAGATGTTTAGTCTCAATATGTCCAGTAGTTACTCTGGCTACAATATCCTTCAATCCGAAACACAACAGTGCATTTAAACTGCTGTTTGACATCAGCATATATCAATATTTTCGCAGCCAAAATCGCAAACTACTCCATTATAATCTGATGTTCTACATACAGTTCCTTAAACAATTTTTCGCCCGCACTGAGTGAAGCGCGCATTGTTGGCAATATGCAACTAAATATGCGGTGGGGGGCGATCGATGCTCCACCTCTCCCTTCTCCCCACTCCTGTCTCCTGGCACCTTTGTTGTCCAACTGTTTCAATTCAACCGTCGCTAAATTGCGGTCCAAAACCTCACCGAGCACTAATTAAGACTGTTAACTGTCTTATACGTGTGGAATTCAGAATGGAAGGAAATTGGATAGTTTGTTGTCTGTTGACGGTCTTCTGTCTACCCTTATAAGATTTACGTAAGGATTGATTTTGAAATTATCACAATTCATGGCTTTTATTAAGCCTATACCAGCTTCTTTCGTTCATCGATTTTAAGTTTCAATATAAGGCTACAGACGCCGCCGTGATTCTAGCGGCCTACTGAACATTTCCTATACTGGTTATTAAGCTATTGTTTCGAACGAAAAAGAAGAAGAATAGATACTATTATTAGGTGTTTTGATAAAGTTAAATAGCAATATCACTTATAATGAGCAATTATCACCTCCTTTTAACCTCAATTAAATATGTTTTGCAAAACACCATTGAATCTCACTCTTATATTTATTAACGAAAATCTTATAGCAATCGCATAAACTTTTTTCTTCTTAAACTTTTAACAAACACAGAATTTGCAGAATTGTATCAAAGCCAGTGTAATTAAGATAAGCAACAAGTTAGGGAGCCGGTTGCGATTTCTGTCAGCTCCGCGAGTCTGCAAGCCACACAAGTTTACTTTGGAGTTATACGTTTCAACTGATAGGACTTTAAGCCTTAATCCACACTACTGTCCGATAAGGGTCCGCTTTAGAGCCTCGGTCTTGTTAAATATTAAGTATTATATAATGTATTTTATTCATATTATTCGTAACATGGACTATATGGCCAAACCCATCTCAACTGTACTCTCGATTGTAGAGAAGGTCGTATGGGTTGATAGAGATATACGTTGCAGTCTGTAATTTCTATAAAGGTTACTGCAAATGCCGGACGTGGTGTCCTATAATCAAACTCTCTTAATCATATACTCGATTGTAGGAAGTCTCTTGTTCAGCTGTGAACAATTATGGTCGGTAAGTAATAGCCAAGGTGTGGCCAAAAGCGCAATCCACTAAATCAACAATTGTATAGGGCCGAGAACGAACTGTGATCAGCATTATAATTAGGAGATGAACTCTATAATCCAACTAAAATAACAGATAACGTATGATGTTTAATTCTTTTCACTTTCGTACAGGCGTAAATCACACAATTTTTTATCTTAATAATATCATATAATAATCATATTAATCAACACACATCCAGGATTTAAACTTGAAAAGTATGAAACGTCAAACGGTAGGTATGCATTAGTTTAGTTGAAAAAGTTAACATGTTGAATTTTATTCTGACAATCCATTAATAATTCAAATCTCTTTTCAAGAAAGATTGTATAGAGAATAAGTATTTATAAATGGATGTGAAATTAATGTGGAAACATTTTCAGCTATTTAAATAGTGAGTAAAATTAAAACTACACAAAGAAACCAGAAAATAATGTACAAGAAATAGAATGATGATGTGCTCATACGTGGAATACAAGTAAAGTAATTATGTTGGATAATAAAAGAACACGGTTGGCAGCAGATGTTTCAGTGGAGTAAGAATCAACTTTTGTGGAAAGACTGCAATTATCTTTTGTGGCGCCTAATGATAATTACTGCGGTAAATTCGCTCTTAATTGTGCTAAAAATTGTATTAAATCTTTGGTCAGAGTACAGCACTTGATGAAGCTAATGGACTACTTCTAATAAATTTTATGTAAGGCACCGTTCCTACAACATTTCTGATAATAGAGATTTTATATTTAATAAAGATACGAAACCACTTTACGATTGCTATAGTATTTGAAGTGTACTATCCCGTTTTTAGGGCGAAATTATTAGATATATTTGAGAAAGAAAAACTTTCATTTTCATCTCGTCCGTAATTCTTCCATTTCAATTTACCTTGGAAAAATTTCACTCGTAATATTTTATTTAATGAAATAAATATTAGTGTCAGAATAACGCGGTAAAGGAATTTGTAGGCCTTCTTTTGGAAAATATAATATTCCACGAAGCGCTTGCAAGATACTTAGTATTTTAAGATGATTGTATATATATATATATATATATATATCGGGTATCTCAAGACTGCTACCGAAAACGAAGCCGGGTGGTAGTTTTAGTGGCTACAAACACAATGCAATTAAAAATTTCGCCTAGAAACGCGACAACTTTTTTTTTATGATTTTTTAAATATCGGCATTTTTGGGTGGTAAATCCATAGTTTTTGCTAAAATAATAATTTAAACTCTTTTATACCTTAGAGTATTTATAAATAAAAGGGTATATACTATTATTTTAGGAAAAATGTATTTACCACCCAAATATGGCCATAGGAAAAAAATAACAAAAAAAAAATTGTCGCTTTTTTTTGCAACTTTTTCTGTTGCATTGTGTCTAAAGTCGCTTAAACTACCACCCGGCTTCGTTTTCGGTAGCAGTCTTGATATACCCTGTATATATATATATATATATATATATATATATATATACATATATATATATATATAATTATTATTTTATATTATTACACATTATAGAAGATTCTACGATGGTGGAAATTACATGAATTTTGTAGAAGTAAAACGTTAACTGCATTTCAGATTGCGTGGAAAGTAACAAACAAATTTAATTCAACAACCCTAATATAAAGTTTTGTAAATAACAAAAATAAAGGGATCAACTTAGACTTTTTGATGGCTTGTTGACACAAAGTTACATGTTTTTTGCTGTGTTTTGTAAATAATTTGACATGAATTTTAATTTTAACATTAATACTTTTTTTCCTCGATGGCAGAAGAGTTGAGTTTGCTTTTTAGGCTGCCCTTTAGAAGCCAATTTAGTCATTTGTTTTCTAGTTCTTGCATTTTTAGTTCAATGATTTTTTATCTTTTTATGTATATTTATAGACATTTGTTCGCAATAGTGTATAAATCCACAATGATTTAGTCGAGTGTCGGGTTAAGCCTATCTAAACTTCTATACCAGTTCAGACATAGCCATTTTCACGTATCCAAAAAAATATCCTGCCGATGGTAAAAAATTTGAGTCATTCGAATGCAGTTACAAACTCGGTTAGTTAAAGTGTAGTTGGGCAAGTTACCGCATATATTTTAGGTGAAATGTTTTCCAGCGAAATGAAAGGGTAACTAGGCAGCCCGTCGCCGCTGCCTTCCTAAAGCCCGATGCACACGACAATTACTCCTGCCAATTTAAACTGACCTGATTTGGTTCAGCTGCGTTCCACTATTGGAGGATTATCGTGATTGATCGTATGAAAATTAGGCATTCATTTAAACTATTTAATTAGTTGTAGGCTTGTCGATGAATTTAACTGGTGACAAATAGTTTTAAATATATTTTATGTTCATATTTGGTTGCGAGGGAAAAATATGTGTATTGTTTTTAACATCAACATCATTTGCAAATTGAATAGTTGTAAATACAATATAAATTAAGTAAATATGACCTACCTGGCCTTATTTCGAGACCTATTTGATTGAAAATAATCTTCATTAGCAACGAGTACATAGGGATGCGCCAAAATCACAGCCTGAACGTGGAGTTAAAGCTAACATCATTTTGATTTTCTTATATTACCGTCAATTTGTATAACCACAATTTTTGTGATGTTGTTCATTTTTAAATCTTTTTTATAAAACCTTATTTATCAGGATGAATAAACATCATATTCCTATTCTTTTTTCGCTTTAATCTTAGTTTCTGTATCAGCCCATAAACGTCCCACTGCAGGGCATGAGCCTCCTCTACAATCGAGAGTACGATTGAGAGTGGTTAGGCTATATAGTCCACCACGCTGGCCTAGTGCGGGTTGGCATTAATCTTAGTTTACTTTGGCCTAAATCGTAAGGTAGCAATTAACTTATTATATTATTCAAGCTTTTATTGCTTAAAAGTGACCAAAACCACGACCGAATGCAGTAAAATAAACAGAAACGCGTCCTCGTGTAAATCCAGCCTGGATGGTTGCGCCTCGTCTACAAATTTTAATTAGGTTTCGCGCATTTGAAGCATGTTTGTTGTTTGATACCTCGGGAATATTTGCGGAACTAAACGGTACACGCTTAATATTTGCAGCGACATATTTCCTTCATCGTTAGCAAATAAGTATTATTGCATAATTTACCAGGACAATTTTATTTATATTTACATACATACATACACAAACTTATGGCTTTTTCCCAGAAGGGGTCGGCAGAAGTACCACGACCATCTCATTTCGCCTAATATGGACCGTCCTACGAAGTGTTAAGGGGCGAGCCTATCGCTATATCGGGCACAAATTCCTGACTGCGGAATAATAATGAATAGAAAATCCAATATAACTTCAATTCAAATTCAAATCCAAGACTAAGAAAGACGAAGAAGACTAAGACTAAGATGAAAAAGCTGAGTTTTTAATAGTACCGTAGTATAACTATGCCATCGAGGCAGTCATATCTATTTATCTATTACGAATTAGCTTCAGTTACTTAATACAGGCCCCTTCCAATAGATTGAAAGAAAATTCTTGGGAGTGTATTCAGCCGTGTACTAACTGTGGCTGAAGAGAGATACATATATTAGAATTATTTTCAATAGAAATCCCAAGTTCCTCTAACCAAATATTACACTAACGAAGACTAATTTATATGAGAAGAATTATTTTGGTAAAATAAAAATAAAAATATCTTAATCATAAACACCCATCACAAGATCATTTGGAATCTCATTACTATTAATTATTATTTTTATGAAAATCATAAGCCTTCGCATCTGAAATGCGAAGGCTTATATAAAATTGCTATAAACGACTCAATTTATGGTCTCAGATAACGTTCGTTTACGATGATGCCAAGATTTAATGAGAACATTATTTATAATGCTGCAGACCGAATCAGGATAAAACAGTTCCTCGTTTTGATCTGTTTGTGAGCTAATTCCGATTGCCAGAGATGTTAAATAGAAAGATCTCGAAATACATAATATTAATATTGTTGTTGTGGCCCTCTTCACTGTATTTGATTAAAGCAGCTTAATATTTTTATTTCGAGTGGATTTTTAATCGGCTAGGAATGACGGGATTTCAATTACCGTTTTCTTCTTTCACCCTTTTCCTTCTCACTTGTCTACCGATTTCATGGCCAACAACTTATTTTTGATCTAGGAGTTGTGGATATTAGTAGGCGACAGTGATCACTTAGCACCAAGTAATCTGTTTGCTCGTTCGTCGGACCTGTTGTATGTAAAAAAGAGACAATTTAGCTTGCAAATTTCTACTTACGGCAATAAAGATCCAACTACGATTCATATACTCCATTTTAAAGATAACAAGGGTAAAAAACCTCTATTAAAATGGGAAAAAGTGACAAGAAGACTTGCGTGTATCGTACAGGCTTTCTGGCTCGACAAGCCAAAATATTTCGATTTCCTTTCATTTTAGGTTTACAATTTCCATATGTCCCGCTTGTAATAATAATAATAATAATTAGCCTTTATTGTGCTTTGACCGTTTACATTACAAAAAAAGATATAAAACAAAAAAATTCAAAAACTATTGTACAGTCATAGCCCCATCTTGGGTATAGGCCTCCTCCAACTGTCTCCATGTTTGTCTCGTTGTTGCTGATTTCATCCAATCTCTGCCCGCTGTCTTTTGTATGTCATCAACCCACCGATCTTTTGGTCTACCTCTTGCTCTTTTACCACCACATGGGCCTTTCCAGCTCGTGACCAGTTTTGTCCATCTTCCGTCTGTGAGACTAAATGACCAGCCCATTTCCACTTCAGGCGCTGAGCATGCTTTCCGGCATCTATTATTTTTGTTTTTTGTCTTATGTCGCTACTCTTCTGTTTGTCTAATAGTTTAATTCCTAATAAGCTTCTCTCCATAGCGCGCTGACATGATTTATTTTATTTTTTTTATTTTATTTTATTTTGGGTAACAAACAGTCGTGTACATCAACAAAAAATAAAGATTATATGTTTACAACTTACAGACTTTGAGTGCCAACACTTAAATTATAAAGCTAGATATTACATTACAAATAATGATCTTATTTTTATTTTTGTTGTCTTATTAAATACCCATGTTTGGGCTCCGTAAGTCAGGCATGGTAACAGACACGAATCCATCACTTTTTTCTTTAAATTTATTGGGAGTTTTGATTTTAAGATTTCCTTAGAGCTCCAGTACTTTCTCCAGGTCATATTTATTCTCCTGTCTAACTCATCTATATGCCTTGTTTTCATGAATGAGATTTGTTTCCCCAAATATATATAATTAGTTACATACTCTATGGGTGCTTGGTTGACTATTATAGGATCCTGTGTGCTGTTTGTAGCAACTTTTGTTTTTTCTGTATTTAATTGTAAGCCTATACTAGCGCTTACATTGCTTAGTTCTCTTAGTAGTAGTTGTAGCTGTTGTGATGATTCTAAAAAGAGTATTATGTCATCCGCAAATCTCAAGTTACTGAGAAATTTGCCGTCTATGTTTATTCCTTTTCGGTGCCATGTTAGATCTTTCATAATATTTTGCAAAACAGAAATGAAAAGTTTTGGCGACAATGGGTCCCCTTGCTTCACACCCCTGCGAATATGTATTTTTGGTCCGAGTCTGTCCAGTTTCACGCGACTTGTGCTTTTGCTGTATATATCCTTTATGATGTTTATATATTTAATTGGAATATTTTGTCAATCTAGTGCTTGCCAAATGCTCTCGTGTGTTATTGAGTCAAAAGCTTTTGCGTAGTCAACATAGGCAAGATATAGAGGTCTCTTGTATTCTTGGTATTTTTCTACAATTTGCTCTACAGTGTGGATGTGATCAATAGTGGAAAAACCCGATCTAAATCCAGCTTGTTCTTTTGGTTGACTCTTTTCTATAATTGGCTCTAATCTTTTTTCCAGACACGACGCAAACAGCTTATACCGGGTATCTCAAGACTGCTACCGAAAACGAAGCCGAGTGGTAGTTTTAGTGACTACAAACACAATGCAACTAAAAATTTCGCAAAGAAACGCGACAATGATTTTTTATGATTTTTTAAATATCGTCATTTTTGGGTGGTAAATCCATAGTTTTTGCTAAAATAATAATTTAAACACTTTTATACTTTAGATTATTTATAAATAAAAGGGTATACACTATTATTTTAGGAAAAAATTTATTTACCACCCAAATATGGTCATAGGAAAAAAATAACAAAAAAAAAAATTCTCGGTTTTTCTTGCAACTTTTTCTGTTGCATTGTGTCTGAAGTCGCTTTAACTACCACCCGGTTTCGTTTTTGGTAGCAGTCTTGATATACCCTGTATAATGTTGGAAGGAGACTGATTGGTCGGTAGTTGTTTATGTCCACAGGATCGCCTTTCTTATATAGTATGATAATTCGGGATTTAGTCCATTTGTTGGGTATTTTTTGTATGTCTAGAATTTTATTAAACAGTATTTTTATGGCTTCATTGGGTATGTTGTCTGGCCCTGGAGATTTTTCTTCTTTTAATTTTGTTATTTTTTCATGATTTCTTTGGTATTAAAAGGCTCGACCAACAGACTATTTTCCCATTTCTGCCTATATTTTTTCACTTCTTTTCTCTTGTTTGCGGAGTCTTTGTCATCGTAAAGATCTTTGTAAAACCTGGAAGCCACTTCTACTAGTAGTAGAAGTGTCCCGCTTGTACTTCGTATATAAGCCAAAATTCATCTGAACAATTAACAGGTTTAGTTATAAGCTGGACGTTGAAGTTAGAGCTAAAATAATCTCTGTAACTGTTACCGGCGCAACTTCAGAGCAAACTGAACTGCGTCATCTTGCACCTGTCGAAGTACCGAAAGCTGATTACCTTTGCAACAAACGAGTTCTGAAGTGGAAATGCCATTAGGTGAACACGTGGCGGGAGGACGTGTAACAGTTTCGGAGTTCAAATTCCAAGTTGTAACTTTGTGTTCTGTGGCGTCTTTTGTTACTTGTGCTGGGAATTTCAAATCTACATTTTGTAGATGTGCTGTTTTGAGTTTTGCTGTGGTGTTTACAAGTCATCTATCTTCTATTGGCTTGTTAGGAAATTTGGAACTGCAAATACAATTAAAAATATCTATTAAAGCATTGTTTGTGATTTACTAATGTAAAAAACAAACATTTATAATCGTAATGTAAAGGGAGATGAGATAAACTATTCTTATTTTTTAACAACAATGTATTCTGGTGCCAGAAGATCATCGACGATCTGTGTTGAATTGAATTCGTTGATATGTGGTTTTTTGATATTGATGACAATCAAACATCGAGAGTACATTATTTCTGATGTTAGTGGTATATTAGTGGTACTATTCCATAGAGTATCCATCAGATAATTGAAACCATAAATGCACAGGCTGAAATCGAAACATGAAGAAACATGAAGATACTTGTGTTGGTCTTATGACGTGTTGGCCACCATCGTGAACACTGCTATCCAGACACAAATATACACCAGTAACGCATGCCATATTCATATCTTCTTTGCTGTAGAATCTATTGTAGAATCATGGAAATGCACAATGCTCGTAATTGTGTTAAGACAATGCAATTAGAATACGGAGCATCAGCCAGCTTTCTGAGTACTGTTAGTACAATATATACCCGATTCATTGTTCGCAAGTACCGCGAATTAATTACCTTCGTAATATTATTAATATTGTATGGGTTTTAATTAGCTACTGTTGAGACTTGAGATGGTGGGTGAATGTGAACGAGTACTTTGGCTCATATAGGTTTCTTAATTGGGGCGGGAGATAGGTGACGTAATATGTAAGGATATATAAGGATTTTAATTATTGGCAATCGATGTATCTTAGATGGTTTTGTACGGAGAATTTCAATTTTATACAGAATTAGCGTTCTGAACCAGCTTGTAGAACTTAGTCACAGCTTTACCCGGTACATTTAAATTTCTTTATAATAATATGTATGTATGACCCATATAAATCTTCTTGAAACATTCCATTGATTAAAAAAAAACATTAAAATCCGTTGCATAGTTTTAAAGATAGGGACATTCATAGGGACAGACAGACAGCCGGAAGCGACTTTGTTTTATACTATGTAGTGATTATTAAAATATATAGAATATACTTCACAGAATAGCTAGTTGATATGTCGTTGAAATGAAATGAAATGAAATCGGTTTATTGAACATGTAGGCAATTAAATAACATTTCTTATGACAAGTCAGTACATATTCTTAATTTACAAAATAATATCATTAAATAAATTAAAGTAATTACTAAATAAATTAAATTTATAGATTTTTATATAAATTAAATTTATTTACTTTGATTTTTTGGTAGTTGTTGATATTAAAATGTAACTACTTATAAATAACGTGACTCTTTTAAAGTCTTAAAACCAAAACAAGAAAAATAAATTTAATTCCCTTTATTTGTTTTATTGTATAACGCACAGGGTTAGATCTAGCAATATTTTATCCTGAAAACAAATAGAATGTTATTTAAATCGTGCAGTATTTGGACTCGCAGTTGAGCGGGATATGTGCAACAAAAAAATGTAGCGCAAAGACTATCGCCCGGCTTTGTGTAATGAAAGTCCTTTGCAACAAAGCTGTTCACGAAACGTGTAGTCTGGATGATACATTAAAAACAGGGTTGTTTTGGTCGTGCGGACAGTTTACAACTCATTTCATCGCAGGTAGTATAATTGCATTTTTCTTTGAGTTGGATAAATTACTGTATTTTCTGTTGTGTGAATATTCACGGAATTTTCATATGATTTTATAACGGTGGTACGTAAGGAAAACATCGAGAACAATACGCCCCACTGCAGGGCACGTGTCTACTCTACAGTCTAGAATTGGATTGAGAGTGGTTAGGCCATATAGTCCACCACGCTGGCCTAGTGCGGGTTGGCGGACCTTACCCACTATAGAAATTTTACAAATCGCTATGGGATACAGGGTTCCCTCATGATGTTTTCTTTAATCTTTTTAATGCATGGTGATTGACTATCAATATACACATGACTCCGAAAACTCAGAGGTGTGCCTTGGGATTTGAATCCACGACCACCGTGATATTGGCAGTCGCGTCTGGTTCATTAAAACAGGCCACCACGCGATAACCACGCATGATGGCTTAATTGTTGCAAATGACGATAGATCGTCTGTTGTTAAAAAGTTACTTCAAACAACATTACAATTACAATAAAAAAGTGATATATTTTCCGTATAAGAAGGATGGCTTAGGTGTTTCGGAGTCATCAATTACAGTGGCGTCCATACTAGACTGACCCATTTTCTCCGGATTTTTATATTAAATTGTTTCCTGTCAGCTACAGGGCCGAGTGGCGTTTAATCTTTTGATGTAAAAAATGTGAGTGTCATCTTGTTCGTCCGTCTACAGTTGAAAAGAAATTTATTTTTATTAATACTTATTGAATTATATCTCTTTATTGATCGCTGTTTGAGAAATCAGTAATTTTTCCTTCACTAGCGTGATTTACAAATCAATGAAATATACGAGATAAATTTAAATAAAAAAGAGAGAACAACAGTCTTCTTTTTCTACCTGGTGTTATTCCGGTGTCAGGGTCCGCCTTAATTCTTCTTTCGCCCGATCTTCGGCATCCTCAATAATAAGGCCATTGACCCTGATATCTTCCTTAACGACATCTAGCGAGCGAAAAAAGAGCACAGCAGTAATGAAAATAATTGTATAGGTTTTAAGGCACATATCTGCTTGCATATTTGCTTATTTTTTCCTGTATTTTAATACTCGTAATCAAAGTGGATGTAATACATTTTTATATTCAGCTCAGATAGAGTAGCTAGTATACACGACTAAATATCTTTCGCCGGTAGAAACAATTATGATGGCCTGCACTGATATACATAAATTATGATCTAATGATTTACTATCTCTGGTTGGTTCACAGTTTCATAATTTATTTATTTATTTAAATCTACAGCCCTTAATATTATGATACAACTGGTGTCTTTATCTTTCGGCCAATAATTGATTTATATTTTAAAAATATAACTTAACGGTATAAAATCCGAATTATATTCATACGTAGCGTTCTGAGAGCAAATTGTCGTCACTCGAGGATTTCACTTGAACAATTAATAAATAATACATACACCCATTAGCAGCACTGCCGCTGGCTATCAAAGATCAACAGCTCACAATATACATGCGAAAGTTGTCTGCTTTGAACACCGCCTCATAAACACTGGTATGTGATAGAATATTCGTCTATAAAGTTAATGTTTGTGAAATACATACATGACAAGTTCTGGAGTGCATAAAATGTATGAGGTATTATGCGTACCTCCTTTGTCTAGGTCGGTGGTTCTTAATCAGTGGTCCATGGACCACTGGTGGGCTCTAGAAGCATCACAAGTAGTCTGCAGGGCCATCCCAAGACCAGCCTTCTAATAATTTTATGCATGTTTTGTATATGGATAGAGAGAAAATGATATAATATAAATATACAACCAAACTAGTCAATCAACTGGGTGGTGAATGCATGACGAACCATTGGTCTAGGTAGAAAGACGACCAAATGAAGGTAGCTGTTGGACTTAGGTCGCTTCCATGATATCGCTCTGGGGATTATTTAAGGAAGTCTCATTTGGACACTGCCTGAATGACGTAAGCATGTATATATTTTAAGTTGATGTTATATAAATATGTGGAATTAATTTTAATTCATTAATTTGAGGGTAAGCCGTTTGGCTACGATAAACTTTTCATAAAAATCTCGTTGATTGTACATCACATTTGGGAATAGTAACCAGAACCTGATGATTCATAGACGATAGATGTCGATACCACAGCAATGAAGCGACAGCTTCGATAACACATTAACTGCGATGAACAAGATTTATGCGGAATGGAAAATCTCGCTTCCACAAACTGACATTTCGATGAAACGAACTCGTTTCTCTTGCGTTCGAACATCTCGCGCTTCCAGAGGTGTGAAACATTTTAAAGAGAGTTGCACGCCCAATTTGACATGACGGCTCATTCGATTAGCAACTTGCAGATCGCGCTTTCGACTGAGTGGGTTCCGTTCTCTGAACGTTCCGCTCTTGACGTTAAATGGCAGCAGTCGTTAAACCATGTTCCGTTGAAATGTCATTTTGTTCTGACACAGCAACATTGACGCGTCTAGCTTAGGTTCCCGTTTTTGTGCACGGATTTTGTGCACGGTTAATTTAGAGAAAAAGTTTGCAGCCTCTGACGTATTTATGCGAGTAGGTAATAGGCATAAAGAGATGGTTTCGTTTCGATAGTAGGTCGTGTGATCTATATTTCTTAAAAACATCAATAGTACTTTTGATTAGGCATAAGTTCTGTCGTAGGATGAATTTAGGATGATATTCATAATATACGATTGTGGAGGAAATATCCTTAACGCTGGTTAAATATGTGCTAATGAATTTGACGTGCGTTTGAAAATCTTATAGCATAGTTTCAGGTATACAGATTTCCCAAATTTTCAGGTATACAGATTTGACAAATACATTTTTTAATTAAATAAATCATTTGCATAAAAGTGCCCTGGCTAGCTGGATAAATAAAACTTGAAAGAAAGAACTAATATAAGCATTTCAAATAAATCAGTGTTAAAAGAAAAGTTATTGCGCAATTTGTTACCAGCTTTTTCTTTTAAAAGTTACAGAGAATTAGCCGCACTTGTGGGTGTTACGATCCCGCCAACTGATATGAACTCCCACGCTTAAATACTCTTTTATAACAGAGACGCTGTTCTTTGACAATTACTGATTTTCTTTTTTAAACTCGTGTTAAAATAAGTTTTTTAATCAGATGAGCTTGTAATTTTTATACAGACAGGCGTCTATATATTCGCATAGTACGGTTCGGACGCATTGCACTATTCTTTGCGTAGGAATTCATATTTGTGCGATTCTTCCATGCCAATATGTGGACGGCTGCTTTTAAACGTGGGTATTTACTGATTAAAGCTGATCTGACAAAAAGGAAAATTGTAGATTTGAGACCAATAAATGTTTTTCGATACATTACCTTATCGATTTGATACGAAAATAATTCAGACCAATACGAAATGAAACTGTTGTTAATTCTGCCTATATCAGGATAAATACCTCGGTTTTTATATGTATTAATAAAATAGTGATTACTTTTAAGTTTTGGTTACAGCAAATGTTATTGTGAGAAGCGAACCGGGTGTTCAGTAAAGTAGCCCATTCTATATATTAATAGGGTCTTTTGTGTTGCCCTTACACTAATCGTCTTCGCTAATGTATGTAAATGTTTCTAAGAACAGCGTTTCATTAAAACAATTAGAAGGAATGGCCACTCAATGAGAGACCGCGAGGCGTTTTGTTATAATGTGTCATAGTTTAGTCCAAAGTTTAGTCTGCGGTCTATCTACGAACTTCAATTGTATATTACGAGTATTAATTTGAGGTTAATTGCGTGCTGGACTGTTATTAACAAACCGGACGCGGCTACCAACACGGTGGTTGGTTCAAATCCGCCCACCACTAACGATACCGAATCAGTATTGATACTCAATTACCACGCACTTTAATGATGAAGGAAAACTTCGCGAGGAAACCTGCATACAATAAAGATCTCAAGATGATTTATAAGTGAAGTTCTACAACTCGCGTTAGGCAACCGTGGTGGAGTATGACTTACATATATTCATCCTATCACCGTCTGCTGATGGTTGTAGGCCTGCCTAAGTAACTGACAACCATTTCAGTCTTAAGAAATATCACTTACTGTAGCCCATATTCGTCCCACTGCACTACAATCGAGAGTACGATTGAGTGTGGTTAAGCCATACAGTCCAAGTATTACATAAGCCTATCAATCAACAATTGTTGAAGATTCTCGGGCCCAACAGTGAGTAATAATAGGCTGATATAGTATAGTAATACAGCTGTCCTTATTGTCATCATCAGCTAACATATCCTCTGTTGAAAAACTCAAAAGGATCTCCACAGCGACATATCAGTAGCATCCAGCTACTTGCAACCTTCTGTATGTGTTAATAGAAGAGTACTTTACAGTTTAACAGTGGAAGAAATTATGGTTAATTACTTGGCATCCGTGTGACCATCAATGATGTGTAAAGGTCACCAAATCTCAATGGGCCAGCGTGGTACTAGTCATTGATGTAGGGACCTTGTATCGGCTTTTCATCATTATTTTATATGCTTTCGGTCTCAAAAATGTGATATGTCACCTGAGAATTTAATTTGTACCCGACATGGCAGTAGGCTCGTCTATAAAATAATGAGACGGAAATAAATTCGCTGAAGTTAAGATGTTTCCTAAAAACTAAGTGCTGATCCCTTCGAGTGTAAAGGTGTGAGCTTATAGGCAATATGCCTATATCTACATTTTTAGATGGACTTTCTTCTTTTCATTATATTTAATCTATGCTAAACACCTTAATATCCCGTTCATAGCGTAATTAAAGTTTTCAAGTAATTAAATTATGTTGGTTTTGCGCTTAGAGTTCGTTTTAATTGCGGGAAGGTATTAACTTTCATTAATAATTAAGTTTTGTAGTTCTGTTTCTTTATAATATTTCAGTTCATATACAGCTTCCGTGTCGCAGTGGGTTAGACGCCGGCTATGAAACGAGAGGACGCGGGTTCGATCCTCTTTGACACATGTTTGTGAGGCCCACAAATATTTATCTCGGGTCTAGGTGTTTGTGTGACCGAAAAGTCTCGCCTAGATTCTGATGCCC